>JAAOMT010000304.1:0-90450 GCA_016748015.1 Geosiphon pyriformis | reverse complement strand
ATAGAAAGAAATAGGCGTTATACACCAAATATTCTCTTAAATATGGACATTCCTTCCATAAAACGCATGTAATTACAAAATGAATGAATAGTTATGGATGGAAAACTGATTTACAAATTTGTTAAGCTCTACTCTATGTCTCAAGTTACGAAGTCGTTACCTGTCTTATTAGTTTCTATAAAGTGATCTTGTAATTTTTCAATCTGCAACTCCCATCTATCTTTACTCTTTTTTAGCTCTTTCACTTCTTCTTGCAACTCTTCCTTTTCTTCTATCCACTTCTTCCTTTGGTTTTCGTCCACATCCTCCTTCTCTCTCAGATTCTTTTTCAACTCTTCTAATCTATCTAGCTTCTCCACGCATCTCCCATACTGGGTCTTAGCGTATTCTAATTCACGTTTAATATCTTCAGACATGGTGTTTTGTGTGTTTGTTATGGTTTGGGAAGATATGGCCTAATATATGTTTGGTTCGTGTCAATGACGTTTCAGATCTTTGATTTATCAGTATAAATTTACTATTTAGGTAACAAACCCGCCTTTGTTAAATTACAAGAGTTTTTACTCTATAATAGAATTGTTTTTTTAATAATTATTGTATTATGCAATATTCATTAAATTATTTTTGTTTTGTTAAATTATTATTATTGTTTTATATATTTTAATATTGAATAAAATTCGTTTTATTATTTTAAAATAAAAATAATTGTAAGTTTTAAAATTAAACCAGTATTAAATATATTTTTATTATTATTTTGCATATATATATGTAACTTTATATTAATTTTAAACTTATTAAATAAGTTTATATATTTAATTTATAAATAAAACAAATTTAATAATGTCATTTTTAATTAAATATAATTTAATTAAAACTTAAAATATGTAATAAAAATATTACTTACATATTTTTTATATATAACTAATAATTCAAACTTATATTAAGCAATATAAATTAAAAAAATTATTTGTTTTTATTTTATTTAAGTATTTAATAATTTTTTATTTAAATGTTTATTTAATTTTTTATTTAAATATATATATATTTAAGTTTAATAACTTTTATATTAATACTTTATATTTTTTACAAAATTATTAATTATAGTAAAAAACTTTTTTTTCTCTATTTAAAATTCCCAAAAAAGAGTCAAAAGTTTTTTGAAAAAAGTTTTTTACAATTTAGTATGATAAATTCAAATCATTCTTGCTTGATTATGAGGCCATTATTGGCTGTAGTATTGCTGTGATGAAAAAGTCTGTTAAAAGCTTTGGTACTAATATTATTAGCAAAGATATTGTGTTTAAAAAAAAAGAGGTGTTCTAAGAGATAGTGCTATTCATAAGATAACTTTGTCTGATAAAACAGTTGGTAGTTTTTAGAAATCTAAAGCTGATAATACTATTGAATTTAATAGTGTTAATATAGAAGAGAAATTCTTGATTAAAAAAACAAGCATGAATTATGGAGAAGGGAATGTTCTAAAAAAAAGAAATACAAACTAAATACCAAAGAGACTTAAGTTGATTACTAAAAAAGCTTTGGGCAAGCAATTGGGCAAGATTAATTTTCTGGTTAATAATAATGATGATAATATTCTCTTGAATAATTTTGTGGTTCTCTTTCCCTTTGAAAAACCTGGTTAATGTGTTAATTAGAAAGTCTTTTGCTTTAAATATCAGTCTAAACAATGTTATTAAGAAGTTGGTTTAGAAAAAGCTTATGGTTGTCAGAAAGTTGTTTTGTAGAGTCAATGGTTTTGGGGAGGTGTTTATTTTCTCAAAATTTGCTAAGATTATCAAAACAATGTTCACTTCCAAATTAAGTTTGATACAAGCTACCGAAAAGGCTAAGAATGTAAACATCTTGGTAAATACTAATCTCAAAAAATCTACTGAGTGTTTAGATCAGTATTATAATTCAAAAATTTAGCAAAAAAATCATAAAATAATATAAATTATTTAATTCTAATATAGCACAATAATAATCTTAGAAAAATAATAATTAATATAGTAACAAGCATCATTTCACAATAGTAATAAGCACCAATTTACAATAGTGGCCAACACCAATTGATAATAACAGCCAATACCAACTGATAATAATGGCTAATACTAATTGGTAATATAGTCAAAGAGATTTTAAATTTCATAGATCAATTTTGGAATAATCCACAAAAAATTTTTGTAATCTAATTAGTATTTAGCATTATTAGTATAAAGAATTTAATAATACTTTATTGATCAAATACTTCAAATAAAATCAAAACTAACAGTAAAAACATACTTTTATAAACACAAAATTTTAGAATCCATAAAGATTTACACAACTTTACATAGTAGTTTTTTATTAAATTGGATTTAAAATTATGTTTTGATTTATAATAAATACTAAAGACTTACTCTGTTTATTTGAATTTTTTACTAGTGAATATGATGAAAATTAATTAGTAAAATATAAAACCAAAGAAAATCAAAGATGGTAACATGCATTAGTTAGTATTGTAGCAGAAAAAATAATGGAAATAACTAAGTATTTTCCTAGATTAACTATATTACTTGACTCTCTAAACAATTATTTTTTATGTAAAAGACATTATAATTAGATTGTTGTTAAAAAGTTTTTTATTAAACAAATTACTAAATCAAATGATTCAACTTTTTTAAATTTAGAAAAAACAGAAAGAAAAAGACCAAGACTTTCTAATAATAACAAGCTATTAGAATTAGAAAAAACTTTTTCTGATTTTGAAGTCCAAGTATTCTTGCCAGATCTAATATATGAAGTTTATATAAAATAGATACAGAAGCTAAAAGATATCAATTAATAATTATTATCTGAGAATGCAACATTAAAAAAGCAATTACATGAAGCATTTAATAATCAACAAAGTCATATTAAATCTGTAACAGAAATTGTCAAAAGGAAATAAGATAATTTGTATAATAATATAATAAGTTTGAAAAAAAATCATGAACATTTTAGTCTAGATAGTTTTTTAGAGTATTGTCTTTTAATATGGCTTGCAAAATAAAATCCAGTCATTGTAAGATTTATTAAAACTTTTACTCATAATGAAGATAAATATCAAAATAAAAATGAAAAACTTTTTAAGTGTGTTATAACAGTTAATATTATATATGAATTAAGACACTTAAAATATGTTTCTGCTATTAATTTAGTTACTTTAGCAATTAAATATTCAGTAGTAAAATCGAAAATGATCATTAATATTAATAATCATATTATAAGTTCTAGTTGCTATAAAAAGTTTACTAACTGATTAGAGAGTTTGGTTATAGAACAGCCAAAGCTTTCCAAAAAATTTTTATTTTTAGTTTTTGACAATAAACAAAAAAATCAAAAAATTACTTAGATTGTGGATATAATATAGTTATATTCAATATTATTACGAGTTTTGTTGTTTTTAATTATAATTAAATAAATAATATTCAAAATATAAATCCTTAATTGTATTCTAAACTTCCTAAAAAGAAATATAAAAAATTATTTTTTTTAATTTTAGGTATGATAAATGAAATTCATAAAAAACTTACTAATTATTTTATTATTATTTTAGAAGAGCTTTGTGTGGAAAAAAGTCAAGAAACAAATATGATTTATGAATTAGTACAATATTAAAGCCAAATTGGTTCTCTAAAAAAATGCCCAGCTTGTTAATTGTCTAATATTGATAATAAAAAGCGAATTTGTTCTGCATATTATAACAAATTACCAACAATTACCAAGATAAATCAATTAAATAAGTCAGTTAACATCACTAAAAAACCCATTCTTTATTCTTATTTATTTAAAAATGCATAATTGTATCTGGAAATTGAGATTTATATGCTGCAATTATATGTTGGAGTGGATCTAAGTTTCCTATGTTCATTTGTTCCAATTGTTCTGGTTGGAGCAAATAACATTCACTTCGTCCGTATATTGTTTGTAATGTGATATTAACATATCCACAAAGCTGTGGAAAGTCTGGAATGGTGCTTAGTGGTTGATTCTCTATTTCTGTAGTCAAATATCCGATGGTGGTTCCTTCTGGTATCTGGATGACACTTCCAGTGTTATTGTAGATGGGAATTTTTATGTGATTGTGGCTCTTGGTTGGTATGTAGAGATTGATAAGTCCAATCTCTCCTGACTCGCAAAGGCTTGCTTCTGCTTCAAAAATTTGGTTTTGATCCTTTACTTTTCTTTCTATTTCTACCATGTATTAGTCATATGGTAGAATAGAAATTGTTTGATTGGTTGAGATAAATTCTCCTTGGCCAACAGTTTTTTCTTCTACCATATTGACTGGTACATCTATTCTACTTGTAGATCTAAATTCCTGTATCTCTCTTGCTGTTATCCCTAATTCTTTCCTATCTTCCACTGACACTAATTGAGCTATTTTAACCAGAGGCAGGAATATTGCCTGTGCTATCTTTTCATTTGGCTCTATAATATAGGTCTTTTCTGAGTTATTTTGTAGTATGGCAATGATATATCCTACATATCTCACATCAATTATTTCTCCTCTGATGTTTATTTCTCTTTTCGCTAAGTTACTCCTAGATACTAATTGAATTATTGTTGTTGCTGGAATTTCCAGTGCTACTTTTAGATTAATGCAAGTGCACAAATGTGGTTCCAATTTGATGGCCTCTTTTCCTGGATACCTTAGATCAAACCCAGCATTAGTATTATGCGCGCGTTCTGGCATAATACCTTTATTATTATCACTATACTATTTCAACTCCTGTTCTTTGGAGAGGTCTGGCAGTGCAATGTATTGTTCGTATTTTGGGTCAGAGTTTGAATCTGAGTTGAAATCATTGTTGTTGTTATCGCCAATTTAAACAGAGCTGGAACCGGTGTTTTCATTATCATCATTGTTAGAGTTTAAATCAGGATTGAACAGTGATTCCAATTTGGATGTGCAGCTGCTAATTGGTTCCTCTTCCTTTGGAATCATGTAGATCATGTGTGGTGGTAGATTGTAGATGAGATCACACTCATCACAATACTAAAAATCACATGGAATCAAGCAATAGTCACATAATTGGATGTTGATTTCTTCCAACCATTGCTCTTGCTCTTCTCTGGTGGGTGCTAGATTCTGATAGTGTTTGTGGAACTCTTCTGGGCTGTTTTCCAAGTCTAGAAAAGTGTCTGGATTGAGAACTAAAATGATGTTTGTTGGTTCTGGAGAGTTGTTCTTGATCTCCAAAATTTCACTGGGCGAAGCACCTTCCACTTTGGCGTTGGCCATTTACCAGATTTTATCTTTGTCATGTGGGTATCCTTCTAAGCGAGAGATCACTTGGTGCCAGGCTGCTGTTATGGGCATGTCATGACTTACCCAGTCACTAATGAAGATCATGTATTGACACGAAGTGTCACACATTCCTCCTCGACCAGGAATGTTATTCCATATTTCTTCATTGAGCAGTTGTTTACTACAAGTAAGACATGATTCATTGTTCCACTTGTTCTGTTTCTTTGAGTAGCCATAGCGTTTTCTATGGCATGACTTATAATAATAGTGGGTTCGCATCCAGTAGTCTTTATCTAGCACAATCCAGATTCCCATAGAAGAAAGTTTCTTCCCACAGTTTTTGCACTTAAGCAGTATGTATGATGATTGTGGCAGTGGCTCATGAACAATATATGAACAAGTCCAGCCACTGGTGGTGATTTGGTTTCCTCTAGTATGTTGTCTTCTCTTTTCTTTCCTTTCTCTTTTTTTTCCCAACTAAGTGTAGGTGGCAACTCATTTTAGTTGTCATCAATCCAAGCACCAATGGTGGTTTCCCAGGTATGTTCTTCTCTTTGTTTTCTTTTTCCATGGTTGTTTTCATCCCAGGCAAATATGAGCAGCAGTTCATTGTGATCAATGTCGGCCCACAAAATCTGATATGCTTTTCATGTTGGTTTCTTTGCTTCCTCTTCAAATTCAATTAGTGGCTGCAAGTTGGTTGGTTTAAAGTGTCTACATATTGCTGATGCCCGAGTATATTGACCATTTTGGCTCAGTTGGAGCTTTTGCATCGTCCAATTGAGTATAGCATTTGTTTTGGATAGCCAATTATTTCCAACAAGAACTTGGTACTGAGTGGCTTCCATTACAAGAACTTTGATGGGTATGATGATGCCATTTATTTCAATAGGAAAGTCATCAATTTCACCTATAGGTGTCTTGGTGGTTCTATTAGCAGTTATAATTCAGGCGCTGGCAGCTTGATCAACTTGGTGACCTAATTAATCTATGAGTTGTCAGATAATAATGCTATCTGCTGAACCACTGTCTAATATTAGTTTGATGGGGTGTTCATCAACCTTAGCATCTATATACATCGCGGTAATTGGTTTCTTTTCAAGGGTGGCTCCACTAAATAAGAGTAGTTGAGATGGTTCCTCCAGTTTAAATGAGAAAATGGCTGCTAAGGACTTGTTGTTGGTGACAATTGCTGATAAGATATTGCTGGTAAGTTTTTGAGTTGGGTTGGTTTCCAAGTTGTTGGGTGTGGCATTTGCTGGAGTAACCAGAAGACTTAAATAGTTCTGGGAATTTGGGTTTTGGGTGACACTGGTGCCCGAATTCCAAGAACATGATCCTAATGGTGCATTGGAAAAACTGGGGATCAGTTGGTAGACAACCATTGCTGATCTCCAGTTTTGTGTGATTCTAAGCCTGAAGTTGTCTAACATTATATTAACTGAATTTTGTGGCAGTGGTTGAATTGATTGAGGTTGATAGATTACTTGTTGCTGCAGTTGATATATTACAGGTGGCTGTAGTTGATATATTGCTGGTGGCTGTAGTTGATAAACTAAAGTTTGATATACTGGTGATTGATAAATTGGCTGCTGTGTCATTGGCAGGTAAATGTTTTGGTATTGATCTTGACTTTGATACTGATTCAGGTTTTGAAATTGGTGATCGGGGTTTTGATGTTGATTTTCTGATCATCAGTTATAAGCATTGCAGTTGGCTCTTATATAACCTTGTTTACTACAGTTGTGACAAACACATGTTTCCTGCTGCCACGGCTGATTGGTTGACAATGAGGGACATGCTTGATTTTGGAAACGATTAGCATTTCCTTGGTTGTTGTATCTTTGGGGAGATTAATAAATGGATTGATGGTTGTTAGCTAAGTATCCCTCAATTTTCAGATTGATGGTATCACTAATTTGCTTCAATTTGGAATCCAAATCAGATGATCTATTCTTTACTAAATTCACAGCTTGAGCGTGGTTGGCTTCTAGCTCAGCTAATTTGAAATTTCTGGCATATGTGACTATAGTTTAAAGGTTGGCTAGGTGTAATGGGCATATATGCTGCAAAATACTACTGCGCAGGCCACGAATAAACTGGTTGAGAATCTGGGGTTCTGTGAAATACACGGCATCAATGGCTTGAATTTGGCATAGGACTCTATGAAAACATTTTAAGTATGTGGTGACTGCTTCAGTATTATTCTGTTTGATTGTAGTGAAAGTATTGGTTAGACAATTAATACTGTTATTGTTGCTAAAATATTCCAGAAAGGCAGTTTTAAATTGTTGGAATGTTTGTGGTCTGGTGGCTAAACTCTGGTACCAAGAATTGGCAGTTTCTTTGAGAAAGTATGGGATTGCCTATAGGGCTCTGGCGTCATCCCAATTGTTTGCTATGATGGTTTTGAAGACGTTATTGATCTATGCTTGGGCATTGTCTTCTTTACCGGTAAAGTTTTCTAACTTGGCGATGGGTGCATAAGCCATTTGGTTTACATTCAGTTGTTGTTGTGACTGCTGTAACAGTTGTTGTTGCTTTGGTAGTTGCTGAGGTGGTCCTTGCAGCTGTTGGATTTGCAGATTTGGTTGTTGAGGTGGCTGCTGAATAGATTCGACTATTAGATTAATCAGTAGGTGATTGATGACAATATTTGGAGGTAAGTGCTGATTAATGATTTCAGGGTTTGGATTGTTTTGATTTGGTGGTGCTTGGATATTCAGAGTTTCAATTTCTGGATTTTCCAAATTTGGGCTTCGCAGAGTTTGAACATTTAGAGTTCTAACTTCCAGATTTTCTAGGATCGGGTTTTGGTAAGTAAATTTCTGATCTTCAGATTCTTCTTTCTCTTGTTTTTCTTGTTCTTTTTCCAATTTTGTTACTTCCCACAGACTTGCAGTTCTGAAATCAGGTTGAAGAGGTGGCAATCAAAATCCTGATGGTGTTAATGATTGTGATTTAAATCCTTCAAAGTAATCACCAAAAGTTCCCAATAATTCTGCTTTACTTTGTTTACTCTAGAATGGGAATTATCCAAATGTTAATGTCATGTTTGATGTGGACATGTCTACTGATAGGAAGTTGATGGCACTTTTAGATATATAATGATATGATGGCTGAGCTGGTGATTCAACTCTTGTTTTCTTCCAAGTAGGTGGTTGTATTCTTCTGGGTGTTACTGCTGATGTTTGTAATTTTCTCTTGCCTTGGTCTGCATAAGTAATAGAAAATTGTTGTTGCATGTATTTTTCAATGGTTTGATCAATTTCCCTGATGATTGGGGCAAAACTGTAATTTCTTGGTAAGCTGGTGTGTTGAAATAATTCTGTATAAAAGTTTTTTCTTACTGACTCAATATTAATAGTTCCTTCTAAACAGTCTGTGATTTTATCATTAACATAATAGTTGAAGGCTGGTTCTGCTGGATAATGGTTGTTGTTTAGTTCTAACTGTTGGCTGTACTTTTGGAACAAAAATTTGGCGAATTCTAAGTAGTTGGCTTCTATAATTTCTGATTCTGCCACTGTTGATTAGTTGTTGGTACTGGTTCTCTATAGAATTAAACCTCACAGAAAGCACCAAATGTTACAGATGATTATTTGGGGTGTTGAGTAAATAACAAACCCGTAACTTGGTGCTCAAAGTGATTGGTGATGATAATAATCTGAAGGTATTTTATCTGAAGGTTTTTCAATAGAGTTCTTTGTATAATGAACAGAGATTCAATGATAACTGTTTTATCAGTAGTTTTCTGAAACTATAGTTTCATCAATTGCTTGCTCAGCTTGATGGTTGATGATTCTCTTGGTACAATATTTTCCATAAGTGTATATCAGTACTGTTTCCTGATATCAGTTCCTCCATAAGTTCTCCAAGAGTAAGTATTGTTTTAAGCAAGTTTATTCTTTCATAAGTTCTCTAAGAGTAATCCTTTAATCAAGTTAGTAAACAACAAAGAAAATAAAGAAAAGATAAAAGAGAAAATAAAAAATAAGCCAAGGCAATTTGCAAGTTAGTATCTTATCAATAGCTGTGATCAAGAGCTATTGTTCCAATATAATTAAGTATTAGTTACTATTAACATGAAGTGTTGATAGTGAAGAATGAATTTGATATAGTGAATAATTATTTATTTGAGAATTGTGGTAACTAAGTTAAGAATTCTTGGTGTTTTTTTCTGTCTTTTCTGCTTCTAACACTACTGTTATATATACATATTTGAAATTCCTCAATTCTTCAATTCCTTGTGACAGAAATTCTGCAATTCCTAATGATAGAAATCCTAAAATTCTGGAATCCTGTGATTCCTCACCAGAGAATCCTAAAATTTCTGGAATCCTGCAATTCCTCTGAAAGGAATCCTGGAATTCCACATTTACTACATCTACTTCTAATTGGCTAATCTCTACTTGCTAATAATAATATACTTCTTCTATTCTATGAGTAACATTGTGTATAAATTCTGAATATTCAGGTATTGTTCCAAGTAAAAGTAACAAAAGTTTCTTGGAAATTGTTGTATCCACTAATTTCAAGTTTTAATAGTCAACTCTTGACTTTTGGTTGTGTTTCTATTGCTAATTTCACCTTTGTGATTATTTTGTTAACAGTGTTTTCTGTTTTTTTCCATATTTTATTTCATGGTTTCTTTTTGGTGTTTTTATATCTGATGGTTTGTTGATTAATTGTAATTTCTATTTCTTGTTGTTAAATCAGTTGAAATAGTTGTTGTGCTAGTGAATAGATGTTGTCTGTGATTTCAATTTTTCTGATGTTGTTTTTGTTGTGTATATCATGTATTTATATACTCTTTTAGTTGTTCAATTTTATGTGTTTGGTTCAATGATTATGATTGGTTCCAGATCTTGTGAAATCTTATCTGGTTGGATTAGTATTTGTTGTACTTTCAGTTGTGAAATATTATTGGTAGATGATAATACTATATGGCAATATAATTTCAGTCAATCATCATGTGCTGTTTTGGCTAAAATTTTGTTGTTCTATTTTAATTTATAAGCTTCATTTCCTAAAATTTCTTCTATGTAAAATGGTTTATCCTATTTGGGGTCAAATTTTCCACTCCATTGTTTTTCTGCTTTGGTACAATATAAGAGTACTTTGTCTTCAATCTTGAATTTAACTGATTTATCTAGTAGTTGGTTATCATGTCTTTTTTTTTGTTTTTTTTGTGACTTTTGGATATTATCAGCTGCTCTTCACCATTTGTTTTTTAGTGTCTTCATTAAGTTATATATTTTTTTCAACAATGTTTTTTGAAAATTTTCTTCTGTTATTGGTTCTGTTGGATATGTTTTAACTTTTATCTTAACTGGTAGTATTGCTGTTCTATCATATACTAATTCAAATGGTGTTGCTTGTATAGTGTCTTGCTTTATTGTTTAATAAGCAAATAATATTGATGGTATAAACAAATCCTATTTTTTCTGGTTTTTTTGGCTGATTTTGGCTATTGCTTCACACAATATTCTGTTGAATCTTTCAACTAGCCCATTTGTTTGTGGATAATATGGTGATAATAATGGTTTTTTGATTTCAAATTTTTGATTTAGTTCTGCTAAGGTTTTATTCACAAAGTGAGTTCCTTGATCAGATAACAATTCTTTTGGACATCTATGTCAACAAATTAGATTTTAATGAACGAATTTGGAAATGGATTTTGCATCTGCTTTTTGAATGGCTTTTGCTTCTGGCCATTTAGTGAGATAATTCATGGCTACTACAATATATCTGTTGCCTCTGTTGGTAATTGTTAGTAATCTGACTAAGTTAATACCAATGTGATCGAATAGTTGTTTTACTTTAATTGGTCTCAATGGTTCACTGGATTTTGTTCCTTTTCTTCTTTGACAAGCATTACAATTTTGAACATATTAGATGATATCTGGATATATTGATGATCAATAGTATCTTTTTCTGATTTTTTTATGGTTGCTTTTTTGTAAAAATGTCCTGCTGTTAGATCTGAGTACATGTTAAATAATATTGTCTCTTTCTCTGATTTTGTAATTACTCTGGTTGGTTGATTTGAATTTCTTTTGTTTTTTTGATAAAGTATATTTTGATGATTGATAAAATATTTTAATTGTTGTTTTATGTTGTTTTGTTTCTTTTGAGATAATTTTTTTTTGAACTGTTGAGTATTATATAGTGCTAGAGTTGTTGATATTTTTGTATGTTCATTTTTTGTTATATTTTTGTTTTTAACTGTTTAAATTTTGTTATATTTTTGGATTAAAATGTTCTTAGATTTGTTTCATTCTCGACAAACTGTCAGTATTTCCATTTTTTTTTTTGTAATATACTGTATAATTAAATGGTAAAAGTTTTATCTTCTATCTGGCATGGTGATTATCTCCAAATTCTGGCTTCTGGATTGAAGTCAATCTTTTATAATTAGTGTAAACATCAAATTTTTAACTTAAGTATTTTTTTTATTTAATAACAGCCCAATAGATAGCTAAGTGTTCTAATGCTGGAGTTCAATAGTTCTTTTCAGTTGGACTTAAGCTTCTGCTAGTGTAAGCTACCAGATGTTCTCATCCATCTGGTTTTTTTTGAGATAGTACTGTTTCCAATGTTTGATCCAATGTATTTGTTGTGATTATGAATGACTTACTATAATCTGAATAGATCAATACTAAAGCTTGAATAAGCTTTTTTCTTAATATATCAAAAGCTTCTTGCAGAGTTTCTGTCCAATCATATTTGGTGTTTTTTGTTTGAAGCTGGTATAATGGTTGAGCTATTTTAGAAAAGTTTTTGATGAAGTGACAGTAGTATCCTACAAATTCCAAAAATGCTCATAATTTGGTCAAGTTGGTAAGTACTGGAAAGTTTTTGACTATTTCAATTTTGTCTGGATCTATTTTAATGCTATTTTTGCTTACAACATATCTCAAAAATTTCAATTCTGTTTTTTTAAAGAAGCATTTGGTGGCATTTAGCTTCAATTTGGCTCTTTTTAGTCTTTCAAATACTTATTGGAGATGATATAAATGATTATTAAATGTCTTTGAGAACACATTGGTATTATCTAAATATACAACTACCAATTTCCATAACAGTCCAGTATAGATAATTTTCATAAGCTGTTGGAATGTTGTTGGCACATTTATCAAGCTGAATGGCATTACCTCAAACTCAAAATTTTTTTCTTGGATTGTAAAAGTTATTTTCTCTTTATCCTCTGGTTTCATAGTTACTTGCCAATAACTGCTGTCTAAGTCTAAAGTCAAGAACCATTTTTTTTCTCTAAAAGCATCAAAAAGTTCTTGGATCTTTGGAATTGAGTAGCTATTTCCCTTGGTTACTCTATTAAGATTCCAGTAATCCACACAAAAACGGATTTTTCTATTTTTTTTATGAATTAGTACCACTGGTAATAACCATAGACTCATTGATGATTGAATTAACCCATTATCAAGTATCCAATTGATTTCTTGACAAATAATCTCATGACTGGCTGGTGGTACTCTGTATGCTCTTTGTTTGATTGGCATTGCATCTTCAATCTTGATCTGATGTTGGATTATGTCAGTTCTGCCAAACTTATTTTCACTTGCAAAAATATTGGTAAAGTTGTTGAGTAATATTTTGAGTTGTATCTGTTGAAATGAATCTAAGTTTTCTATGTTTATTTGTTCCAATTGTTTTGGTTGGAGCAAATAACATTTTCTTGTTTGTATATTGTTTGAAATGTAATATCTACATATCTACACAGTTGTGAAAAATCTGAAATAGTGTTTGGCAGCTGGTCTTTAATTTTAGTGGTTAAATATCCAATGATAGTATCTTCTGGTATCTCGATGATATCTTCTGTGTTGTTGTAAATAAAAATTTTGATGTGACTGTGGTTTTTGGCTGATATGATGTTATCAGACAAAATTAGAGATATTATTTAGCATGAAATTATCTTATAATTCCTATCATTAATTAGCATATATTATTGTTTCAAATTATCACTTATTACATTAGCAAAAATGTCCAAAATTATCATTTAATTAATAACCCAAATTGTACACAACACAAATGTAACCTAATTGCAATGATCAATCATACAATACCCCAAACTATGTAACATTCAAAAGTTCGCCAAAATTTGTAGAAATTTGCCGAAATAATTGATAGTTTACCAAAATATTTAATAGTTCGCAGAAATAACTTGTAGTTTGCCGAAATGTATCTTTAGTTCAGCAAAATTGTAGAAAATAGCAAAGTTCAAGTTCATAGAATAGTGTTACAACAAGTTGTATAAAAGAAGAGCTTCTCTTTTTGAGAAAATGTATCTTACTTTAGATTTATCACTTAGAACTATTCCTATACACACAAAAAAAAATAAATATCAAATAATTTGAAAAACCAAATTCTTTAAATTATTGCACTTGGAAAATCTTCAAAACCCAACTAACATTTTGAAATTGATTAGCTACCAATTTCAGTAAACTGTTAGTGACTCCAGACCTGGATAGAAAACGTTTCTCTTGACAAAATTCTATTTCTTTTACATTTCTTCTATTTTTTTTTTTCTTTTCTTATTACAATCATTAGGGTAGCCTACAGACAAGATTCTTGTAGAAGAGTTGACTTTCACAGCAAAGTAACTACACATTTTTAGTAAGCTTTCAGATGAGCAATTCCTGAGAAAGAGTTGACATTTACTACAACGTAACTACATAAAGTAACTGGCACGGAATTGGCCATTCTACTTATAAGCCCAGAAGTTCAAATTATAAGAGATAATTTGAAGATAAATTTAGTTATTGGAGGTTCAACCACATCCAAAAAACGTGAATTTACAGCAAACAAGCATCGACAACATTTAAGAAAAGAGACCAAAAACCTCCAGTAACAATGTGTAGATTGATTAATTCAATCTCTCCTGATTTACAAAGTGTTGCTTCTGTCTCAAAAATTTGAATCTGGTCTTTTACTTTTCTTTCTATAGCTATCATGTACTGGTTATATAGTAAAATAGAAATTGATTGATGGATGAAAATAATTTCTTTCTTGTTAACAATTTCTTCTTTTGCCATATTAACTGGTACATTTATTCTATCTATTAATCTAAATTTCTGTATCTCTTTAGCTGTAATTCCTAATTCTTTCCTATTTTTTATTGATACTAATTGAGCTATTTTAATCAGAAGCAGGAATATTGCCTGTACTATTTTTTTATTTGGCTCTATAATATAGATTTTTTCTGAGTTATTTTGTAGTATTGCAATAATATTTCCTATATATCCTGCATCAATTATTCCTCCTTTGATGTTAATCTCTTTTTTTGCTAAATTACTTCTGGATGCTAATTGAACTATTGTTGTTGTTGAGATTTCCAGTGCTATTTTGAGATTAATACAGGTGCATAAATGTGGTTTCAATTTTATGGCTTCTTTTCTCAGATATCTTAGATCAAACTCTGAATTAGTATCATGTGTGTATTTTGGCATGATATCTTTATTATTATTACTGAACCATTTAAATTTTTGCTTCTTGGTGAGATTAGAAAGTATGATCTATTGTTTGGAGTTTGAGTTTAAGTTTGAATTATTGTTATTTCAGTTGCCATTTTGGACAGAGCTGGAACTGGTGTTTTTGTCATCCTTATTGTCAGAGTTTAAATTGGAATTGAAAATTGATTCTGATTTGACTACATAGCTGTTGATTGGTTCTTCTTCTTCTGGGATTATGTAGATCATATGTGATAGTAAATTGTAAATAAGATTACACTCATTACAATATTAGAAGTCATATGGGATTAAGCAGTATTGACACAGTTAAGTGTTTAGCTGTTCTAAATATTGCTCTTGCTCTTCTTTTGTTGGTGCCAGTGTTACCAAAGATTTTTGGTCTCTTTTCTTAAATGTTGGTAATGTTGATTTGCTGTGAATTTACGTTCTCAGAAAGTAGTTGGACCTCCAGTAACTGAATTTATCTTCAAATTATCTTCTATAATTTGAACTGCTGGGCTTATAAGTGGAATGGCCAATTCCTTGCCAGTTACTTTGCTGTGAAAGTCAACTCTTCTACAGGAATTTCGTTTGTAGACTACCCTAATGATTATAATAAGAAAAAAAAATAAAATAAAAGAAATGTAAAAAAATAGGATTTTATCAAAAGAAATGTTTTCTATCCAGGCCTGAAGTCACTAACAGTTTACTGAAATTGGTAGCTAATCGATTTCAAAATGTTAGTTGGGTTTTGAGGATTTTCCAAGTACAATAATTAAAAAATTTGGTTTTTCAAATTATTTGATATTTATTTTTTTTTGTGTGTGTAGAAATGGTTCTAAGTAATAAATCTAAAGTAAGATATATTTTCTCGAAGAGAGAAGCTTTTTTTTTATACAATTTGTTATAACACTATTTTATGAACTTGAACTTTGCTCTTTTCTACAATTTTACTAAACTAAAGATACATTTTGGCGAACCACAAGTTATTTCTGTGAACTATTAGATATTTTGGTGAACTATCAATTATTTTGGCAAATTTCTACAAATTTTGGCAAACTTTTGAATGTTACATAGTTCGGAGTATTGCATAATTGATCATCACAATTAGGTTACATTTGTATTATATACAAATTGGGTTATTAATTAAATGATAATTTCAGATATTTTGCTAATGTAATAAGTGATAATTTGAAACAATAATATATGTTAATTAATGATAGGAATTATAAAAATAATTTTATGCTAAATAATATTTCTAATTTTGTCTAGTAACATAATTTCCTCCTCAAAACTGAGTTCCATTGAAGTTCAAGTACTGTCTGTAATTTCCAAATAACAATCCAAGACTATTGAAGAAATTTGGTTTGAAAATTGTTGAAATTTCAGTTCTGTGAACTTTCCAATGTATTGAATCTTTAAGGGTTGTAAAATTGGGTTTTGTAGGACATTTTCACAGGTGTGAAATAGGTCATAAAGTCTAAGAGCAGCTCTTAGTTTATAGTGGCTGTTTGTAGGTCCAGCTGTTGTCTTGAATTCGTTGTGGAGTTGTTTCTGAATAGCTTTTTTTGTAAGGTTTGTTGCTATAAGCTCCAGTTTTCATTCATGAAGTGTTTTTTCAATGTAGAAATATTTATATATTGGGGAGTATTTGCTGTTTTCTTCATTAAGACACAGTTGAAGTTTTTGTTAAATAGTAGCATTTGGTGGAATACTAATAGAAGTGAGCCATAAGTTTTCTCTCAAAGCAAGCTTCAAAAGTTCTGGTAGATGAATTCCAGAATAATTTCTTGTGTTCTTTCTATAAGGGTGATACTTTTGTGAATTTGGGGCTAGATTTGTAACTATTTCTGTTTGGATATAATTAATATGTTTTCCAGTAATAGTAATAGATAATTTGAGTATTGTTTTTAAAGCTAACATTAATTTTTGAGATAACTGTTGAATGTTTTGAAGGATAGTTATTATAAGGGAATTGAAATGAAAGAAAATAAATTGAAATTATTTTTGGTGTGTGGGTTTTTATGTTTATTTTTGATTTTGTTTTCAGTGTCTTTGTTATGTTTTTGTGGAATTGTTTCTAACTTACAAGGGAATAACTATAGTAATATATAATTTAAGTGTTCAAGTTGGGAGGTTGTTTAATGACAACTATTGGTTCTAAATTTCAGGGAATATCTTCGGGATTAATTAAAGGGGAATGTGTACCGATTTGTGGAATTAATAATTCAGGATTGTTTCTGAAATGATAGTGTTTCAAATGATTTCCATGTGCAACTTTTGCTAGGATTTTGTCATTAAGTCTTAACTTGTATGATCCATTGCCTAGGATTTCATGGATAAAGAATGGTTCATCCCATTTATTTTCAAATTTTTCACTCCATTGTTTTTCAGCCTTAGTTCTATGTAAAAGAACCTTGTTTCCAACTTTAAATTTGTTGGTGACTAGTGGCAATTTGTTGTCATGCCGTTCTTTTTGTTGAGCTTGGGAGTGTTCATTATGGATTGCTGCTATTCGTTATTTTCCTTCCAATGTGTTAAGCAGAGTATAGGCTCTTTGTTGTAATGTTTCCTAAAAATTGTCTTCATTAATTGGCTGTACTGGGTATGTTTCTACTATGAAACTAATTGGTAATATTGCTGTTTTTCTATAGGTCAAATCAAATGGTGTGTGTTTTGTGATATCTTGTTTTAGTGTTCTATATGCTAGTAACACTAATGAAATAAAAGTATCTCATTCTTGCTCAAAATCAGTTGAGACTTTGGCTAATGATTCACATAATGTTCTATTGAAACGTTCTACAAGTCCATTTGTTTGTAGATAGTAGGGTGAAAATAATAGTCTTTTGACGTTGAATCATTCACAAATTTTTTGTATCAAGTTGTTCACAAAATGTGTTCCTTGGTCAGATAAAAGTTCAATTGGGCATCTATGTCTACAAATAATGTTTTTGTAAATGAAGTTTGCTACTGATTTTGCATCTGCTTGTTGAATGGCTCTGGCTTCAGGCCATTTGGTGAGATAATCTACAGTTACTGCAATATAACAGTTTCCTTGGTTTGTAATAGGCAGTGGTCTGACTAAATCAATACCAACTCAGTCAAAAGACTGTCCAACTTTGATTGGATTTAAAGGTTCTATAGAGTGAATTCCTCCTCTTCTTTGACAACTATTACAAGATTTAATGTATTCATAAATGTCTTTTCTCATTTGGAGCCAAAATTAGTGTTCTAATGTTCTTTGGGTGGTGCTATTTTTTTCTAAATGTGCTGATAAAGAGTCTGAGTGCATGTTGTATAAAATAGTTTTCTTCTCATTTTTCTGTATTAATCTGAGTAGTTTGTCTGAATTTCTGAAGTTTCGATAATAAATGGTGTTGTTGTGTAGAAAATATTGTTTGGCTTTTTGTTGTAATCGGTGTTTTTCATCTGAAGACCAATCTGTTGGGATTGTTAGTGTTTCCAAATATTGTTTAAGATTGTTGTAGTTTTTAGAGTTTATTGTTTGTTGTTTTTGTTACTGCTAATTTGAATGAGTGTTGGTTTTGTGTTTTAATCTTGCCTCATTTTTGAGAGACAATCAATGTTGGTGTGAAGCTTTCCTGGTTTGTAATATACAATGTATCGGTAGTTAGTTAAAAATCCTGTCCATCGGGTTTGTTTGGCATTCAGCTAAGTGTTTTTGTTCTGAAGCCATTTGAGTCCAATATTATCAATGATAATGTCAAATTCTTTAGACCTGAGATAAAGATTGAAGTGGTGTAGAGCCCAAATTACAGCTGCTGTTTCTAGTTCTGTGGCAGGATAGTTTTTCTCAGCTGGTTTTAATGTTCTGCTAGTATAAGCAATTACTCGCTCATTTCTGTTGTTATCTAATTGTAATAAGATGGCACCAAAAGCAATGTAAAAAGCATTTGTAGCTAATCAAAATTGGCTACTGAAGTCTGGGTAGGCAAGAATTAAAGCTGTTATCAGCTATTCCTTGAGAATTTCAAAAGCTTTTTGGTGTTTTTCTATCTATTTGTATTCAATGTTTTTAGTAGTGAGCTGGTTGAGAGGTTTTGTGATTTCTGAAAATCCTTTAATGAATTTTCAGTAATAGGATACTAATCCAATAAATCCTCTTAATTCTGTGGTATTTTGTGGAGTCTTGAAGTTTTTGACAGTGCTGATTTTTCTAGGGTCGGGTTTAATTCCATCTTTGCTAACAATGTGACTAAGAAAGGCCAAGCTCGTTTTTCCAAAGTAGCATTTTTTGATGTTCAGTTTCAATCTTGCTTTCCGTAATTGTTGAAAAACTTCTCGCAGGTGTTTTAAGTATAATTCAAAAGATAGTGAATAAACATCAGTATCATTGAGGTAGACAACTACTGATTTCCAAAGGAGACCTTTGTAAACAACATCCATGAGTTTTTGGAATGTTGCTGGTGCATTATATAATTCAAAAGCTATTACGTTGAACTCGTAATTTCTTTCTTGTGTGGTAAATGCTGTTTTGGGGCGATCTTTGGAATTCATGGCAACTTGCCAGTATTCACTCTCTAAATCTAATGTTAAAAAGTATTTGGACTTTCCAAGGGCATCCAACATGTCATTGATTTGGAAAAGAGAGTAGGCATCTCTAATAATGACACTATTGAGTTGTCGATAATTAACACAAAATTGTATCTTTCCATTTTTCTTTTTAACTAGGACCACAGGTGAGGCCCATGAACTCATTGATGGCTAAATAAGCCTATTGTTAAGCATCCGTTGTACTTCATCTTGGATAAATTGGTGACTTTCTGGAGTGACTCGGTAGGTTTATTGTTGCCTTGGTTTGGCATCTCTAGTATAAATTTGGTGTTGTACCAAATCAGTTCTTCCTAGGTCATTGTTGTTTTCAGCAAAGATATTGGCAAATTCTGCTATTAGCTCTTTAAGCTGTTTTTGCTGGTATGGTTCTAGTTGTCCCATGTTGATTCGAGATAGTTTTTTCATAACAATATAGTAATTTTTGGAGCTTGATCTGGGGCTGATTTTTGGTAAAGAGTGTTTAATGATTTCTGAGAAATTTAAAACTGTTTGGAGTTGTTTTTGCTGAAAGATGTTGCTGTGAATGACTCTTATTTCTAACTTGTTCAATAAAATAATGGGTTGATGGTTGGGATTGTAAAAAGTAACTCAGACTTTCTTTGCTCCTCTTGGAACATAGATGTTTGGGATTGAAATGTTGTGTTCTAAGCAAATTTGTTCATTGAATTCGAAGATTTGTTGAATAGTCGTGGAGTTTTTACATATGTAAACTTTATAATGTTCTCCAAAGAGTGAAATGATAATTGGTTGTAGAAGTTGTAGAAGCTGGTAAGATTTTTTTTGTTTATTGAGAGCTATGTTTACTGGAACTGTGAATCATCCAGTTGAACCAAAATCTTGTGTTTCTTTTTTACTTTTTCCCAATTGTTCTCTTTGATTGATTAACTATAAACCCAAAATGTTGATTAAGGATAAATAGATAGCTTGAGCAATTTTTTCAGCATGTTCAATTTTGAAAGGTTTATCGGTTTCATTTTGGAGTATTACTGTTATGTTCTTAGTATATCCAGCATCAATTATTCCTTCTCTGACATTAATTTTTTTACTTGTCAGAGAGAACCGGAAGGTAATTTGAACCATTGCTTCTGGTGGGATTTCAAGGGCAATTTTGAGGTTGATTTTTGTGAGAGATTTGGGTTTGAGAACAAGAGTATCCTTGTCTGGATATCTTAGGTCATATCCAGCATCAATTTCATGTGCTTTTTCGGGTTTTATTCCTTGTCTGTTGTTGTTGAAGTATTTGAGTTGTAAGATAGGCTGATTTTTGATAAGATAGATGAGTGTTGTTTTAATTTCTTCCATTGCTTTAGGTTCACCAAATTCGATTTCATATTCATCACTTTTACTGGGTAATGAAATGCTAAGGGCATAGCATTTAGGACATTATTGTTCATCACAAGGCATTATGCATTCTTCACATAATTTAATGTTCATTTGCTCTAGCCATTAAGCTTGAGCTTCTTTGGTTAGATAAGTGTGACTGGCAATTTGGTAATATACTTTTACTTTATCTTTGTAGTTGTATTCAGCAATTTCAAAAGTATATGCAATGTACTCTGATTCTTTCATTTGATGAACATTTTTTTTGGTAGCTCCATTAACTAATGCCATTGTTAGGTCAAAAATCATCTCAGCATCATGGGAGTAGTGATAAAGTTTGTTGAGAACACTGTTGTATGCTGCATCAAAAGGTGTTTCTCTTTTGACTTTTTCTGGAATTGATAAAGCATATTGGCAGGTTTGATCACAGACTTCTCCTCTCATTGCTACATCAATCCAATTGCATTCTTCTGGTAGTGTATCCCCACAAGTCAAACAAGGAGTGTTGTCCTATTTTTCACTTCTTTTTATTAGATGGCTCTATTGTTCTCTGTGACAGGCCTTACAGTAATAACAAGTATGATTTTCATATTCTTCTTCAGGTAAAATAAAAGCTCCCATTGATGAGAGTTTCTTGTGGCAATCTTTGCATTTGAGTGGAATGTAAGGACATTGTTTTTGTGGTTCTGGTTTTGAATAGAGGACATTCCATCTGGGTGTTACTAATTCTTTTGTTTCAAGAGAATTGTTTGTTGAAAAATACTGTTGTTCAGTTTTATCAGCCTAATTGGAGGTTGATCCAAGTACCATGAATGTTTTGATTATTGGTTTTTCTTCTTCTGTTTTGAATTCAAAAGCTGGGGTTTTTTCGGAGCATTTGTTGAATGTACTACAAGTAGTAGATACTTGGGCATGTTGTCCTTGGTAGGAGATTATTAACTCTTGTGTCTTCCAATTCAGGTTAGCATTGGCTTTTTGGAGCCAATTGTTTTCGACAAGAGCTTAATATTGGGGAGCATCCATAACCAAAACTTTGACTGGAATGGTGATTCTGTCAATTGTGAATGGAAAGTTGTCAATTTCTCCTGCTGGAGTCTTTTTCATGTCATCAGCAGTAACAATGATTGTCTGAGCTGGTCAGTCAACGTTTTTCTTTAGCTGTTGTATCAATTAATATGTGATGATGCTTCTGGTGGATCTACTGTCTAGGATCAAGCGAATTGGCTTTCCTTCTACTTCAGCTTCTGTGTACATTGCAGTGATGGCTTTTTGCTCATTAGCTGCTATATTGCTAAGCAAGAATAGTGATTCATTTGCTTCAAATTCGAAAGGAAATATATCTGAAAGGTTGGCATTTTCAGCAATTCTGGCTGGTGGGATTGTAGTAGGAGTATAGGAAGGGTTTTGTTGTTGTGCTGCAGCTCTACCTTCTGAGAGTGCAGTATGACGAAAATTCTGTTCTTTTGGCATTGTAAGATAACTAGATTGAGTATGATAGTGGTTGGGTCTTGGTTGAGCTGAATTTCAGGGAACCAATTGGTTGTTCGAATTGATTCTATTGTTGTTTACTTAATATTGGTTTTGTGGTATAAATTGATTATGTTGAATCAATCTTCTGGCTGACACTTGATATTGTGGTGTGGATGGTTGTTGATACTGTTGTTGGACTGGTTGTGGAGCAGATTGATAATAGTGGTTTAGATATTGTGGCCTTGGTAAATATTGAGCTGGTGGTGGTGGATAATATGATTGTTGTGGTTGAAAATAACATTGATTATTCTTCTGTTGTTGGTCTCATTGCAATTTTCTACAATCACATTTCCAGTGTCCTGGAATTCTACAATAATGACAATTTTGGATTTGGTTGTTGGATAGTAGTCCAAAGTTGTTTTGATTGTATCATTGTAGGGGTTGGTATCTTTGTGGTTGTTGTGATTGCTGCGGCTGCTGTTGTTGCTGTTGGTTAGTAAAGTAGTTTTCAACTTTTTTGGTTAATTGGTCAATCTTTTCTTCAGCTGCTGAGCTGGTTTCTCCAATAGCCAGATTAACAAGTTTGGTATGGTTGGCTTCTTCCATAGCTATTTTATAGTTTTTTACCTGTTGAATAGCAGTGGCTAAATTTTCTGGTGCATGTGGGTGAACTTTCTTGATAAGTTTGTCTTTTAGTCTAGCAATGAATTGATCCAAGATTTGTGCATTGGAGTAGTATTCATTTGTTTCTAATTGGCAAATTCTTCTAAGCAGTTTGTTGAATTTCCCAAGATAGGTCATAACTGATTCACTTGGTTCTTGCTTGATATTTTGGAACCAGTTTCAAAGGGTAATAGAAGTGTTATTGTCAGTGAACTGTTCTAGGAAAGCAGTTTTGAATGCTTTCCAGTGTTTTGGTGGGGCTTCCAAGTTTTCAAACCATTCACCAACTGTTTCTTGTAAGAAGTATGGAATTGCTTTTAACATTCTGGCAGTGTTACAACCATTTGCATCTCCTGCTTTTGAGACTTTGTCAAGTCTTTCTTAAGGACTGGTTTCACTGTCTTCTCCTGTAAACTCAGAGATTTTTGTGATATATGTGGAGGCCATTTCTTCTTCATTTTCTGAGTCTTCTGTTTCTTGTTCTAATTCAGTCTTTTCACTTCAATTTTCTGCTAAGTAGTCAATAAGGTTTGTGCTGGTTAATATTGGTTTCTGTTGTTGAAGTTGTGTTTAACTTCTGAAATGTTGTAGTCTCTAAGAAAATAATTGTTGATGCAATTTTTAATGTACTGGTAAAGTGTTTTCTTGAATGTTTCAATTCCATCTGAGATGTTAAATCTCTGCTTGCAGTGGGTGTAAATTGACTGATAATACTCTAAAGTTTTTGAATCTGTTTGAGTCGCCACTTTTGAAGTTGTTGTCACTGTGTTATTTTCATGGAAGAGCACCAAATGTTACTGGAGGTTTTTGGTCTCTTTTTTTAAATGTTGGTAATGTTGATTTGCTGTGAATTCACGTTTTTAAGAAGTAGTTGGACCTCCAGTAACTGAATTTATCTTCAAATTATTTCCTATAATTTGAACTGCTGGGCTTATAAGTGAAATGGCCAATTCCTTGCCAGTTATTTTATGTAGTTATGCTATAGTAAACGTCAATTCTTTCCCAAGAATTGCTCGTCTGGAAGCTCACTAAAAATGTGTAGTTACTTTGCTGTAAAAGTTAACTCTTCTACAGAAATCTTGTCTGTAGACTACCCTAATGATTGTAATAAGAAAAGAAAAAAAATAAAAGAAATGTAAAAGAAATAGGATTTTATCAAGGGAAATGTTTTCTATCCAGGCCTGAAGTCACTAATAGTTTACTGAAATTGGTAGCTAATCAATTTCAAAATGTTAGTTGGGTTTTGAAAATTTTTGAAGTGCAATAATTAAAGAATTTGTTTTTTCAAATTATTTGATATTTATTTTTTTTTGTGTGTGTAAAAATAGTTCTAAGTGATAAATCTAAAGTAAGATACATTTTCTCGAAGAGAAAAGCTTTTTTTTTATACAATTTGTCATAACACTATTTTATGAACTTGAACTTTGCTCTTTTCTACAATTTCGCTGAATTAAAGATACATTTCAGCAAACCACAAGTTATTTCTGCAAACTATTAGATATTTCAGTAAACTATCAATTATTTCAGCAAATTTCTACAACTTTCGGCAAACTTTTAAATGTTACATAGTTCTGGGTATTGCATGATTGATCATCACAATTAGGTTACATTTGTGTTATGTACAAATTGGGTTATTAATTAAATGATAATTTCAGATATTTTGCTAATGTAATAAGTTATAATTTGAAATGATAATATATGCTAATTAATGATAGGAATTATAAAAATAATTTTATGCTAAATAATATCTCTAATTTTGTCTGGTAACACCAGGCATTGGTAATACTTGTGGAATTTTTCAGGATTGTTTTCAATATTGCTAAAGATATCAAACATTAGAACATATTTAGGTTCTGAAAAAATTATTAAATTGTTTTTAATTTCCAGCAATTTGCTGGTTGTAATGCCTTCTGCTTTTGTGCTCGTCATTCTCCAGATCTCATGTTTGTCTTAAAAATATTCTTCCAAACATCACAATGCTCTTTTCCATGTATTGTTGATTGAAGTGTCTTTATGTACTCAGTCATTAATTAGAATCATGTATTGACATGTTTCATTACATGTCCCTCCTCTGCTAAGAATGTCATTCCACATTCCTTTGTCAGGCAAAATAGTTTTACAAGTAAGACAAGGTTTGTTATTCTATTTTTTTTGTCTTTTTGAATGTATAGATGGCAATAGAATTTTGTTGTCATTGCATATTCCTCATCGTCACCACAGCATATGCTCATTAATGACAATTTCTTGCTGCAATTAATGTATACCAGTTTTGGTTAGCAATAGTTAGATGGTTGTAGTAAGGTGTAAATGTATAAACTATAAGTGGTGTTTGGTATTAGTTCTTCTTTTTTTTCTTCCCTTTTCTCTTATTATTATTTTCTTTTTACTCCCAATTTGGCAGCAGTTCATTATGGTTGTTGTCATTTCACAATATTTGGTCAGTGTTCCAGATAAGTTCTTCTTTTTGTTTTCCTTTTCTGCTGTTATTTTAAATAAGAATTGGTGGTAACTTGTTGTGATTTTCATTGGTTCAGAAAACTTGATAAGCTTCCCAAATAGGTTTTTTTTTTCATTGTTAAACTTGATAAGTAATGCTGGCATGTTGGTACTGGATTTGAAATGACCACATATTGCTAATACTTATGTGTATTGTTTATTCTAACTAAGTTGCAACTTCTGAGTAGTCCAGTCAAGTGTCACATTTGTTTTGAACAGCCAATCATTACCCATAAGTGCTTAGTATTGGGTGGCTTCCATGACTAATATCTTGATTGATATGATAATACCATTGACTTTGATAGATAAATTATCTATTTCATGAATTGGAGTCTTAGTAGCTCTATTAACTGTAATTATCTTTGCATTGGCAGCTTAATTAATTTGGTAACCTAATTGATCCATGAGTTGTCTTGTGATAATACTGCCAGCTAATTCACTATCTAAGATTAGTTTGATGGAGTGGTTATCAATTTTGGCATTAGTATATATTGCAATGATGGGTTTTTCTTTGAGTGCGGCTCTACTAAACAAAGAAATTTCTAATAGTTCTTTGATTTCAAAAGGAAATATAGCTGTAAATAACTCATCTTCCATGACAGTGGCTGGTGGAATGTTGTTGGTAGGTGTTTGGTTGTAGTTGGTTTCCTGGTTATTAGATGAAGCATAAGTAGTGTTGAGAATTTGGGTTTTAGGTGTACCCAGTATCCAAATTCTGCTGTTAAGATCCTGATTGTTGGATTGAAGAACTGAAGATTAGTTGATGGACTACTATTACCAATCTTCAGCTTTGTTGTGTTATTTTTAGCCTTTGGGTTCTGTTTTAAGGTAAGTTTTGTGGTGGTATTTAAGTTTGTTAAGGCTGATATATTATGGGTGTTGGAGTTTAATATATTGGCAGTTAGTATATTGATTGCTGTGTTATTGATAAGTAATTCTGATAATATGGTTCTGAGTTTGGTTGGTAACTCAGAGTTTGAAACCAGTAATCAGGATTTCAATACTGATTTCCTAATTGTTGGTTATTTAAGCAACAGCAACAGTCAATTTGTAAGTATTCTTGTTTCTAACAATAGTAGCAAACACATGTTATTTGTTGTCACTGTTAATTGGTTGACATTAATGAACACAATTGATTTTGGGAATGATTTGAGTTTCCCTGATTGTTGTATCATTGTGAAGGTTAATAAATTGCTTAATTGTTAGCTAAGTATCCTTCTAGTTTCTGATTAATTAAGTCGCTGAATTACTTTAGCTTGGAATCCAAGTCAGATGATCTGTTCATTACTAGATTTATGGCTTGTGCATAGTTAGCTTTAAGTTCAGCTGCTTCAAAATTTCTGGCATTTATAATGGTGGCTTAAAAATCTACTAGATGCAATGGACATATGTGTTGGAAGAGGCTACTATACAGGCCTCTAATAAATTGGTTTAAGATTTGTGATACTGTGAAATAATCAGCTTGTATTGCCTGAATTTGGTGCAAAGTTCTGTGGAAGTGTCTCAAGTAAGTAGTGACTGCTTTAGTTTCTTCTTGTTTAATAATAATAAAAATGTTGGCTAAGTAGTTAATGCTATTATTATTGCTGAAATATTATAAGAATGCAAGCTTGAATGCATTAAAATCTTGGAATTTGTTAACTAAGCTTTGATATCATGAGTTGTTGGTATTTTGGAGAAAATATAAAATGATTTACATGGCTCTAATGTCATTCTATCCATTGGCTGTAATGGTTTTTTCAACATTGTTTAGCCATATTTGGGCATCATTTTTTTTGCCCATAAACTTTTCAAGTTTTGTTATTAGAGCATAGACCATTGGATTTAAGTTTGGTTGTTATTGTTGTTGTTGGGGTGGTAACTGAATTTGAGGTTGTGGCAGTGGCTGTTGTTGTGTAGCAACTGGTGGTAGGTTGATAACAATTACTGGAGGTAAGTGTTGTTAATTATTAATGTCAGAGCTTGAATATTCAGGATTTGATTTTCTGGATTTTTTGGAATCAGATTTTGGTAATTAAATTTCTGATACTTGTTTTTTTCTTCTTTAAATTTCATTACTTTTTAAGGACTTGCAGTTCTAAAATCTGGTGGAGGTAACAGTAATCAAAATCTTTATGGCATCAGTGATTATAATTTAAATCTTTCAAAATAATTGCTGTAAGTTCCTAATAATTCCACTTTTTTTTGTTTACTTTGAAATGAAAATCATCCAAATGTTAATGTTACATTTAATGTGGATACATCTGTTGATGCAATATTAATGGTACTTCCAGCTATGTGATAATATAATAGATATAGTGGAGATTTAATTCTTTGTTTCTTCCATGTTGATAATTGTATTCTTTTTGAAGTTGCTGTTAGTGTTTGTAATTTTTCTTTACCCTTATCTGTGTAGATAATGGAAAATTGTTGTTGAGTGTATCTTTTAATTTTTTGATTAATTTTTCTGATAATTAGTGCAAAACTATGATTTCGTGGTAAACTGGTATGTTGGATTAATTCTGTATAAAAATTTTTTCTTACTGATTCAATATTAACTGGTCTTTTAAGAAAATCTGTGATTTTTTTGTTGACGTAAAAGTTGAAGACTGATTCCATTGGATAATAGTTGTTGGTTAAGCCCAATTGTTGGCTGTATTGTTAAAATAAGGATTTAACAAATCCTAAATGATTTGTTCTTATTATTTCTGATTCTGCCACTTTTGGATGATTGCTGTTAGTGCTGATTCTCTGTAAAATTATATTTCACAGGGAGCACCAAATGTTATAAGTAATTATTTGGGATCTCAAAGCAAATAACAAATCTGTAACTTGGTGCTTAATTAATATAATAATGTTGATTTTTAAAGATGTTATGGATCTGAAGGTGTTAGTTAAGTTCTTTGTATAATAGACAGAGATTTACTCTGGTTGGTTTTTGGTTGATTTCTCAAGTCATTTTCCCAATTTCTGTTTTTAATGTGGTAGCCGATTTAATCTGGCAGTCATGCCCTTCTAATAAGCTATTTGTTAATATATGTATAATTCTACTCTTATTTCTGGGTTTTTTACCAGGCTATCCGTGATGTTAATAATTCAACACTTAATTTTCAATCAATTAGTAAATACAACAAAATAAAGAAAATAAAATAAAAAAGATAAAAAAAAGATAAAAAAAATAAGCTAAGGCAATTTGCAATTTAGTATCTCATCAATAGCCATAATTAAGAGCTATTGTTTTAGTATGGTTAAATATCAGTTACTATCAACATAAAGTATTGATAGTAAAGAGTGAATTGTAATAGTGAATAATTATTTATTGAAATTTATAATGTGGAAGATTGTTTAAATTAAATCTAAACTGAGAGGTTTGTTTTTTTTACTTCTAATGCTACTGCTATATATACATAATTAAGATTCCTTAATTCCTCAATTCTTTATACCAGAAATCCAGAAATTCTTGGAATCTTGCAATTTCTTTAAGAAAAATTCTGGAATTCTGGAATCCTGTGATTCCTTGTACAAGAATTCTGAAATTTCTGGAATCTTGCAATTCTTTGTACAAAAATTCTGAAATTCCTGGAATTTTGCAATTTTTTTGAGAAGAATTCTAGAATTCCATATTTACTATGGCTACTTCTGATTGGTTAATTTATATGTTAATATATTCTTTATATTCTACAAGTAACACCATATTAATTCGAAAGCTATTGCATACTTATATATATTACATATTAAATCTCATAACTTATAATGATTAAAACATTTTTTAAAAAACTGCAGTTGACTTTTACTTTGATATTTTTAACATTGTGTAAAGTATTTTATATCAATATTTCAATTCAGTTCAACAAATACTTTTAGCATATTCATCTCTTTATGAAAAGCACCTGAAACTAATATAAGCCAAGAAAAATTTTTTTGATTATTTGTGCACAATAATAAGGTACTTTATTACATGTTATTACAATTTATCTGTAGCTACCATTTTTAATGCCAGATAGTTCTTTAATATGCTCAAAAACTTTTCAAATATTGGTAATTAAGTTTGAGTTTATGGCTATTAAATTAAAACATATGCAGTTCAAGATGTTGCTCAACCAGTTCAATGACATCTTTGACAGCAAAAACAAGTTTGGCTAAACTGACATCATCCAGCATCAAATTAAGACTAGAGATGCAATGCCAATTAAACAAAGAGCATACAAAGTGCCACCAGCCAGCCATGAGATTATTTGTTAAGAGATAAACTGAATGCTTAACAATAGGCTAATCCAACTATCAATAAGCCCATGGTCATTACCAGTGGTACTTGTCCATAAGAAGAATGGCAAAATCCGATTTTGTGTGGACTACAGAAAATTCAATGGTGTAATTCATGAAGACAGCTATCCAACTTCATGAATACAGGAATTATTCAATGCTTTCAGCAGGAACAAATGATTTTCAACATTAGACTTGGACAGTAGTTACTAGCAAGTAGCCATGGATCTAACTGACAAAGAAAAAACAACATTCACCACTAAAGAAGGGAATTTTGAATTTGAAGTGATGCTATTTGGTTTAATCAATGCCCCAGCCACTTTCCAATAGCTAATGGAAATCGTGTATACTGGCTTATTATGGAAATCAGTTGTCATCTACTTAGACGACACCAACGTATTCTCAAAGACATTCGATGATCATTTACATCATCTACAACAAGTGTTCGAAAGACTAAGAAGAGCAGAACTAAAGTTAAATGCAACAAAGTACTTCTTTGACAAGACAGAACTAAAATTTTTGGGACACATAGTCAGCAAAGATGGCATCAAAATGAATCCAGAGAAAATAGAGATAGTAAAGAACTTTCCAGTGCCAACCAATATGACAGAACTGAAATCATTTTTGGAATTTGCCAACTACTATCAATGTTTTATTAAGAACTTTTTCAAGATAGCACAGCCACTCAACCAACTACAAACAAAGAATACAAAATATGAATGAACAGAAAGTCAACAAAAAGCTTTTGATATTCTAAAAAGAAAGCTCATTTAAGTTCCAGTACTAATCTATTCAGATCACAGCAAACCATTCATCATTACCACTGATGCGTTCGGCCAAGCATTGGGAGCAGTATTATCTCAGAGAGAACCAGATGGCAGAAAACATCCAGTAGTATATGCCAGCTGATGTCTAACACCAGCCAAAAAAAACTATGAAACACCAGAACAAGAACACTTAGCAATCTATTGGGCAGTCATGAAGTGGAATGAATACTTGAGCCAAAAGTTTGATATATACATGGATCATAAAGGATTAACATCACTTCAAAAGCAAGAATGTGATGATGGCCACCAATCCAGATAGAAAATGGCACTCTCACAATATATTTATACTATACACTATAAAAAAGGAAAAGACAACAGAAATGTTGACAGTTTGTCGTGAATAAGACAAATCTAAGAACATCTCAAACCCAAAAATATAACAAAACCAGAACAATACCAATGAAAATATAACAAAACCAGAACAATACCAATGAAAATATAACAAAAGATAAACATACAAAAATATCAACAACTTCAACATTATATAAACACTCAACAGTTCAAGGAAAATTTATCTCAAATAGAATGAAAGAGTATCAAACAACAATCAAAATATTTTATCACTCACCAAAATATACTTTATCAGAAAAATAGAAGAGATTTAGATCAACTAACCAGAGTAATTACAGAGCCAGAAAAAGAGACAATATTATACAACATGCACTCAAATCCAACAGCAGGACACTTTTACAAAGAAGCAACCATGGAAAGAACCAGAAAAAGATACTATTGGCTATTAATGTATCCAGACATCATCTAATATGTTCAAAATTGTGATGCTTGTCAGCGAAGAGAAGGAACAAGACCTAGTGAACCATTAAGACCAATCAAAGTGAGACAATCATTTGACCGTATTGAAATTGATTTAGTTGAACCATTAACAATCACCAGCAGAGGAAACAGATACATAGTAGTAGTCATGAACTATTTCACTAAATAGCCAGAGACAAATCCCATTCAAAGAGCAGATGCAGAATCCGTTGCCAAATTTGTTCATCAGAATTTGATTTGTCGACATGGATGTCTAAAAGAATTATTATCAGACCAAGGAATGCATTTTGTAAACAGAACATTAACAGAATTGAGCCAAAGATTCAGAATTAAGAGACTATTATCATCACTATACTATCCACAAACCAACAGATTAGTTGAAAGATTCAACAGAACATTGTGTAAAACAATAATTAAGCTCAGCCAAGAAAACCAGAACGATTGGGATTTGTTGATACCATCAGTACTATTTGTTTATCAGACAATGAAGCAAGATACTACACAAGCAACACCATTTGAATTAGTATATGATAGAATAGCAACACTACCAGTGGAAATAAAAGTCAGCACATACTCAACCAAATCAATAAAAGAAGAGAATTTCAAAAACACATTGTTGAAAAAAACATATGACTTAATAGAAACATTAGAAAACAAACAACAAAGAGCAGCTGATAACATACAAAGGGCACAAGAGAAACAAAAAGAAAGACATAATAACCAACTACCAGATAAACCAGTTGAATTCAAGATTGGAGACAAAGTACTACTACATCGTACCAAAGCGGAAAAACAATGGAGTGGAAAATTTGACCCCAAATAGTATGGACTATTTTACATAGAAGAAATTCTAGGAAATAAAGCTTACAAATTAAGATTGAATAACAAAATCTTAACCAAAGCAGCACATAGAGATTAACTGAAACCATACCACCATATAGCATCATTATCTACCAGTAATATTTCATAACTGGGAGTACAGAGAATACTAATCCAACCAGATGAGATTCCACGAGATCTGGAACCAATCATTATTATTGATAACAACATATCTAATTGATCAACAAAAAGAATATATAAAGGCATGGCCAACATGACAGAAAAATGCAGAAAAATAGAAATTACCAACAACATCCATTTATTAGCACAACAAATCTTTCAATTAATCCAACACCAGAAGATGGAAATTACAATCAATTAATAAACCATTTGATACAAAAGTACTGTAAGAATACCACAACACAAAGTACAGAGAAAATGCAAAAATATTGTTAACAAGATTATGACCAAAGTAAAATTGGCCATGAAAGAACAACAAATAGTTAGATTATACCAAGAACTTATCAGAGAAACTTGGACTTGGTGGATGCAACAATTTCCAAAAACTATTGTCATTTTCACTTGAGACAACACGTAAATATCCAGAATTTGTACACTGACAAAACAAAATAATTATTCAACACAACAATACTAAGACAACTGGAACAATTTGTGGGAAAGAACAAGCTAACCACACAAGCTCGAGCCATTTACCAGCTATATAGGGGATTTTAAGACCAACCAGAAATTTTACTCAACACAGTAATGGATACAATTACAAGTAATCAATTGGGGAAAATAACCAATGCCCAATTTAAAGAACTACAAACTCAAATAGCACAAGTAATACTCAAAAAAGAAGTTCAAGAAATAATTCAAGAGGGGGAATTAAAACAGTTAGATTTTGACGGAGCTCAATATTAAAAAGAGTGAATAATATTACTCATAGAATAGAAGAAGTATATTATTATTAGCAAGTAAAAATTAGCCAATCAAAAGTAGACATAGTAAATGTGGAATTCTAGGATTCCTCTCAGAAGAATTGCAGGATTCCAGGAATTTCAGGATTCTCTGGCGAGGAATTGCAGGATTCTAGAATTCCAGAATTCCTCTCATCAAAAATCGCAGGATTTCTGTCGCAAGGAATTGAAAAATTGAGGAATTTCAAATATGTATATATAGCAGTAGCATTAGAAGCAGAAAAGACAGAAAAAAACACCAAGAATCCTTAGCTTAGTTACCACAATCCTCAAATAAATAATTATTCACTATATCAAATTCATTCTTCACTATCAACACTTCATGTTGATAGTAACTAATACTTAACTATATTGAAACAATAACTCTTGATCATGGCTATTGATGGAATACTAACTTGCAAATTGCCTTGGCTTATTTCTTATTTTCTCTTTTATCTTTTCTTTATTTTTTTTGTTGTCTACTAACTTGATTAAAGGATTATTCTTGGAGGACTTATAGAGGAATAAACTTGCTTAAAACAACACTTACTCTTAGAGGACTTACAGAAAAACTGATGTCAGGAAACAGCACTGGTATACACTTACGGAGGATATTGTACCAGAAGAATTATCAACCATCAAGCTGAGCAAGCAATTGACGAAAATACAGTTTCAGGAAACTACTGATAAAACGGTTATCATTGAATCTCTGTTCATTATACAAAGAATTCTATTGAAAAACTTTTAGATAAAATACCTTCAGATTATTATCATTACCAATTGCTTTGAGCATTAAGTTATGGGTTTGTTATTTACTCGACACCCCAAATAATCCTCTGTAATAACAAATAAAACAAAACAATTATTTGACACAACAATATTGCAACAACTGGAACAATTTATGGAGAAAAACAATTTGATCACACAAGCAAAAGCCATTTATTGGTTACACACCAGATTTCAAGACTGACCAAAAATCTTACTCAATCCAGCAATAAACTTTATTATCATTAACCAAATAAGAAAAATAACCAATACTCAATTTAAAGAATTACAGAACAAGATAGCACAAATAATTCTTGAAAAAAAAGTACAAAAAATACTCAAAGACAGAATTAAAATTAGGAGATCTCAATGGAACTCAATATTAAAAGGAGAAAATAATGTTACTTGTAGAATATAAAGAATATATTAACATATAAATTAGCCAATTAGAAGTAGTCATAGTAAATGTGGAATTTCAGGATTCCTCTCAAAAAAATTGCAGAATTTCAGAAATTACTGGATTTCTGGTATAAAAAATTGAGGAATTGAGGAATCTTAATTATGTATATATAGCAGTAGCATTAGAAGTAGAAAAAACAGACCTTTCAGTTTAGATTTAATCTAAGCAACTTTTTACACCATAAATTTCAATAAATAATTATTCACTATCACAATCCACTTTCCACTATTAACACTTCATATTGATTGTAACTGATACTTAACCACACTGGAACAATAGCTTTTGATTACAGCTATTGACAGAATACTAACTTGCAAATTGCCTTGGCTTATTTTCTTTATTTTTTCTTTATTTATTTTATTTTATTTTCTTTATTTTGTTGTATTTATTAATTGATTAAAGATTAAGTGCTGAATTATTGACATCACAGATAGCCTGGTAAAAGACCCAGAAATAAGGGTAGAATTATACATATATTAACAGATAGCTTACTAGAAAAGCACAACTGCCAGATTAAACTGGCCACCATGCTAAAGACAAAAATTGAAAAAATGACTTGAGAAATCAACCAAAAACCAATTAGAGTAAATCTCTATTTATTATACAAAAAACTCAACTAACATCTTCAGATTCATAACATCTTCAAAAATCAACATCATTATATTAATTAAGCACCAAGTTACAAGTTTGTTATTTGCTTTAAGACTTCAAATAATCACTTGTAACAATGGTTATATGTTGTTTCTAAGAAAAATTTATCTGTTAAAAATTACTTAAAATAGGCCCAAAATAAAACAGATTTCACATTTAGGTTAAAGTATAAACAAGTCTTTTTTTATTTATAAGCAATTATTAACTTTTGCACTGAAGTTTGTTTTAATAGGTCTTTATTAAGATCCACAGCTAAACAAATATTTACACTAATTTGGTCTACTTAGTGCTATTTTATTTACCAATTAATTGAAATTGCTGATAAAAAATAATGGCTACAATTGAAGCCTGAAGTTTGCAAGCTAATTTAAGAAAAATTGTAATTTCTTAATCTAAACTTTCAAATCAACATTAAGACCATGATGTAATACTTAAAAAAATTAACAAAATGCTCAAATTATTAATATTTTCTACACTTTCACAATGGTATTGGGAAATTGCAGCATATAACTGTATCAAATTTGAGAGATTATATACTAATATTTTTAATGTTATCAGATATTTTAAAAGTAAAATATACAAGTCTTATATACATTCTAGCTTTATTGTTGAATCAAATTGATTTTGAATTCAGATAAAAAAGACAGTTTATAAATCCAAATGTCTCTAATCGTGTTTTTTATGATATTGATTATAAATGAATATTAAGCAAAAAAATAAAAAAATTCAGTAAAATTGCACAGATAAAAAGAATAGACTTTTTTAAAGCAAGATAAATTAAGAAAACATCATTAAGTACATAGAAACTAATTCTAGTAACAAGTAAAAAAACAGATTATCAAAAAATAGAAAATTTGTTAATAAACTCATAACTATTATCTATTATAAACTTTTTAATACCTCATTAAAGTAATCATGTTTTCAAAACTTATCAAGTTAATTGCGTGACAGCCTAATAAATATCTTTCAAAAAGTTAGAAATATATTGTATTATATACAGTTTTGTTTATATTGAGTTAAGTATATTACCATTTATAATTAGAACTATAATCAATTAATACATAATGTTTGTATTTTTAAAGATGTTAACTATAAACCCAATGTCCATAATGTAATTGTTTCTATGGTGGATAATGATTTTGATATATGTAGTTCAGAAGTTGCATAAAATATAAATCGTGATTATTGTAACATTAATATTTATATTGTTCAATATAATACTTGGCAAGATTTTTGTTTAAGGCTGCAATATAAAGATTATGAGTCAGGTCTTCATGCTGATACATGTTTTATAAAATCCTAAACTCTATCCAGTTTCATTATTTAAACACACAGTTGAGGTATTTATTAGTTGTTGAAGAAGAAACCACTGGATAGGTTCTATAAAGCTTTGGTAACTACTATTGCCAATTGTTTGATAGTAATAATTTCTAATACATGGCTCTTTGCCACTACTTTTTATTGACTCCTATTTGCAATATTTTTTACAAACTAAAAAATTTGGATTACATACAAAAATCTTATCAGTCATCAAGATTGGGCTTAGTTTTAATGCTGTTATTATATTATATATACTTATTTTTAAAACATAATATGTTGAGTCTAAGTTCAAATCTACATTCTGTGTGATTATGTTTAGATTATAAAAAGCATTTAACATAAATTTATTTGCCCCCAAAAAATTGATTTTTAATATATCTTTAAAACTATCAGTCAAATTTTCACTTGCTAATACTAAATATTGATCAAATAATAAATATAATTGCTAGTATGAAGTCTTTTTTTAATTACAGATGCCAAAGTTAGTGTAAAAACATATTTATTAAGTATATATTAGAATTTTTATGCTCTGAGGTTTATTACTGGTCACATTTTTTTTCTTAAAAAAAAATAAATTCGAATTCTATTCTCAATTGATTTGCTCAAACAATGTTTTATTAACAAACTTGTTCCTAGAAAATCCCATTGGGCCATTATTTTTACTTGTAGGTTTGTTAATTTTTTCTTCTAATATAAAGAAAAAGTAATCTTATTAGCCAAAGTTTAATTTAGAGTAACTTTATTAATATCTGCAACAACTGTTTCCAAAGCACTACCAGCCTCTAAAACACTACCAGTCTCCAAAGCACCAAAAGCAGCAGTATTGTACTATATGTTAACTATTATTAAAACTCTTATAATACTTACAAACAACAAGCCAGATATAATAGTTCTGTCATTGTTTTTTAATAACAGTAATAACTTATAAAGAAAAAGAGTAATTAAATGTTGTAATATTTTAGAAATTTTGTTTAGTGTTCTATAATTGTTTTCAAAAATTTCTCTAATTTTTTTTACTACCATAAAAAAATTGATTTTTATTGACAAATCAGAAAATTTCTCTGATTGTAATAGCAGCAAACACCAGATTAAAATACCAAAAAAAAGTATTACAATGTGTTTTTTTATAGAACTATAAACATGTATATATACAGTAGCTTTAATATTAAAAAAAACAATATCATCTAACAAGTTATAAAAACAAATCATAAAAACAAGTTATCAAACAATTCATCCAACAGTTTTACTTTAATGATCTTCTAGTTTTTACTTTTAAAAATAAATATTCACAAAAACCTTTAATCAAAAAGAAATAAAAAAGAATATTGAAAACTAAATGATTATAATTCAAAGTGTTAAGAAACTTACTTGTATTATTTATTAAATAAAACTATTATTCATCAGCTAAATCTCTTGAAAAAATAATATCTGATCAAAATTATTTACATTGTTACTAATTGATAAAAGCTTTATTGTAAGAATTAAAAAAAATGCTAAAGACTATTAATATTTTGTGTTTCTAAATTAGAAAAACACATTAAACAATTGCAAAAATAGTCTTAAAAAAGACCCCAGACAGTAGGTAGATTTCAGTTTAGCCTTTGGGAAGAAGTACATAAACACACACAAAAATTAGGAATTGAGAAATAACTTATATTATAACATTAAAAAGAAAGTTTTTAGTATAACAGTAATATTATCACACAAATAGAATTTAGGAACTCACAAAAAACTGATTGCAATTAAAATGGAATATTGGCAATTAAATATACCAAAAAAACTATTCCATAACATCAGACTGTAGTAATAAAAAAAATTCCTATTAGAATGTTAGCTAAGGTTATATGTGCTGTACTATCTGAATTTGAGTTAATTAAGTCGATCAAAATACAGTTGGTAAAACTTTGGCAGAAGACTATAGTTGAGTTTAAATATTCAGATCATGTTGATTTGGTCACAGCAAATTGGTCTATCCTAATCAAAAAAAATGCTATGTGTATTGCTAGGGCAGATTTGGACAAAAAAGTATGGAAGACTAGGAATTATCATAAAATGCTGCTTTATATATTGCTTGTAGAAATGAATGCTTATGACATTTGAGATTTTATTGGTTTTTTGGGTGGATAAACATGTGTCATTAATCATTGTCCAGCTATATATGTCTGGATCAGATGTGTTACTATTTGTTTTGACTCTGCCAACTCTTTGGATGTTGTCATGAAAACCATGTTAGTGCTAAAAAATGTCAACTTGTGCTGATCTCATCTGAATTTTACTAAGTGTGCCAAGTGTGAAAATTTTGGTCATATGTTATTAGACTGTATCTTTAATGAAAAAAAATTTCTTGGTGGTCTATTTCATAAGATGTTATCTGAAAAAAATAAAAACAGACTGGCATTTATCTATGTCAAATGTTTAGTGCCAGTTGCTTATTCTGTTTTTTTTGGTGGAGTCTCTTGGGTAAAAGTTGTTGGTAGGTCTTCTTTTTCTCTTTTTCCTTTACATAATAATTTATCAAGCTTTGGCTCCTCTTTAAAGATAAAACCTATTCTGTTGGTGTCTATAGATTTGAGTGATAAGTTTGCCACTTTTAAGCACAGTCTTATCAGTTTCACCAAGCATATTTATAAATTGGCTAAGAAATTAGACACATCTAAGCCAATGGTTTTCCAGCCTAGCTCTAAATGTCAGCTATTGGTAACCTCTTTATCACAAAATCAAGAGGTGAATATAGTAATAAGTGAGAGTTTGGGTGTGGCCACTAATGATAAGACTGTTATAAAAGTGGTGGTTTTTGATTCATCAGTTATTTCAAAATTAGAGAAAACTCTAAAGAATTTGTTAATTATAGTTATGGGTCTTATGGCAAAGATAGATAATATCAGCTTGGTTCCTGATGCTGGTTTTTCTCAATAACAAATCTGGTTTGAAAGATTATTACTTGTAATATTAAAGATATTAATGTTCTTGCTAAACAAGAAAACATTATTCATTGGCATAAGAATTTGGGTAACTTGGTTTCTATTGTTATTAAGACAAAATTGAGGTCTAACATTAGGCTTTAGATTATGAGTAAGTTTGATGGAATCTGGATTTTTACTTCTGGTTTGGATGTAGTTTTTTTTGGCACTAGAATTGCTATTATTATAGACAATTTTGTGACTTGACATGTTTTAAAAATAGATAAGATTTTTGGTTGATTAATTTCTGTGTATTTTTTGTTTAAAAACAAACTTTTGGTTATGATTTTGAATTTGTATGCTGGTGTCTCTGTTGGTGTGCAGTTTAGTCAAGCTTCTAATATTAACTCTATGATAGCTAAAACAGTCAATTCTAGTTTTTTACAGTTTTGAGTAGTGACTTTAATAATAATAGTTTCAAAAAAAGTGCAAGTTTCAAATTCTGTCTGGATCTAAGTCTGGTTAATACTTTTAATAGATATTTATTGGCCAGAACTTTTACCTGGAGCAATTTAAAAATAGTTAATAAAGTGTTGGATTTTATCTTTGTAAATAGAAATCTGGCATCTGTAATAGCATTGCATAAAGTTGATAGTATCTTGGAATTTTTTGATATGGATCATAAAGCAGTTTTGATTTTAATTGGTTTGAGTAAACTTTTGAATACTTATCATATTAGCCATAAGCAGACTAACCAAGACCAGTAGAAATTCAAGTTGGGAAATATGGATGAAATCCAGTGATTATATTTTAAGAAATGTTCTTCAACAGAATTATTGGTAAGATCAGACATGTTTGAGAGTGTGAGAACCAAATACAACTTGGATACAATATGAAAAATGCTTAAAAAAGCCATAGTATAAGCTGCTGAAAGGGTGTTTTTTAAACATTGATATAATAAATATGATTGTTTAAAGAACAAACATTCTTCAAGATTTTTTAAATTGGAGCTGCTTGTTGCAAAAATTATAAAAAGTTAGAATTCCAAGAATCTTTTGGATTTTGATTGTCTTGTTAAGATTTGGTTGGCTGTTAATAAAACAGAGACATCCAAGATTGCTAGCATGGTTTTGAATGGTGTAAGTTAAGTAAATTTAGTTAAGCATCTGTTAGTGGTGAAAAAAAGTATCAAAAGTCTAAGTATTATAAGTCAAAAACTACTGAAAATGTTGCTATCAGAAAGACAATTGACCATCACATAGAAAATTTTTGTTTTTACAAAGAGTGAATAATAAAGAGCATTTTGAAATGTCTTTTTTACAAAGTTGTTTTGGATTATTTAGTGATGGAGAATACATTGGTAGTTAAACCTAATAAGATGAAATTTAAGATTAATAAAATCATAAAAGAATGAACAAAAAAGTAGTCAGTGCTTTTAAAGATATCTGACCTTTAGTCTTGTCAATATATGCTTTTAGATTATGTTAATAATAATGCTTTCTCTAATGTAATGAAAAGAATTGATATAGAGGAATTGTCTTTGGTTGTCAATAATTTGCTGAATAATAAGACTGCTAAATTGTCGAAAATTCTTAATAAACTATAAAAACATTGTGGTAAAGAGATGTTGGTTTGCTTTTTGGAACTTTTAAATTTATGTTTGATTTTGGGTATGGTTCTATTTTCTTGAAAGAGAGTGTGAATTTTGATGATCCCAAAACTTTATGAATGGAATGGAGTTTTAATGAATATTAAACCTATTACATTAATTAAAACAGTCCAGAAGATTCTGTTTAAGATCTTTTCTAATTGAATTTTATTAGTTTGCAGCAAATATGACATTTTTATGGTAATAATTTTTTAGTGTTGAAAAGTATTTTGACTTAGTTTTCTATTTTTGCCATTGGGTCAGTTATTGAGAATGCTTTAAAAAAGAATAGAGAGTTTTGGTTGGTGTTGCAGAATATGTGCAAAGCTTATAATTCAGTGAGCTGGTATTATTTGAAGGCTAGCTTGCATCACATTAAAATGTGTAATCAGTTTATCAAGTTTTTTGGCCACATTTATAAGAATCAGATCAACAAAGTAATAACAGATTTTGGACTCTCTAATGACAATAAGATACATAATGGTTTGAATTAAGATAAGATTTTTTCTCTATTCTTATAGAGAATTTTCTATAATTCACTTTTGTATAAGGTAAAAAAACATAAACACTTGTGCAAATACCAAATTAATACTAGATTTATGGCAAAAACTGGCAAAGTTGAAGCTGTTAAGAAAAAAACTTCCTTTTTGGTTGCTAATACTTTTGTTAATAATATGAATTAGATTAAGAGTTGTCAGACATCTACACAGTACATTTTAAATATTGCCAGTAAGTTTTTTATTGTTAATAATATTTTAATTAATAATAATAAAACAGTAGTTATTTCTATCAATTAAAATGTTAAGTCTGTTTCACTTTTGATTAATAGTTTGCTGATTTTAATTGCTAAAAAAGACGAGTTACACAGATACTTGAGAATTTTTTTGTCTACTAAGGATCTTTTCAAACCTAGTTTGGCTCAGACTTATGTAGATATTAGATACTTTTCTAATGTGGTGTTGAGAAAGACTATTATAGATAAACAATTTTCTTATTTAGTTTTAACTATTCTGCAGTTCATAATTAACTATCAAATGCAGTTTAGCTTTGTTTTTTTGAGTGTGTGTTACAAGTAAGATGTTATGATTAAAAAGAATCTCAAGACTAAAGCTGACTTGTCACAAAACTTTTCTAATGAGGTTTTGCATTATCCATCTTTGTATAATTTGAAATTTTTTGAGCAAATGCAGTCTGAAAAAAAGTTGGCTTTACTGGTTTTTTTTCCAATGCCTGTGATATTCTTAAGCATCTGTTTAAATATAAGTTTTTGGATTTGCAGATTTTGAGATAGTTTTCTTTGAATTCTTTGCAGTTTTCTGTCAAATTGCATGTTAGTTCAATAAATAATTTTTTGGCTGGTGTGATGAAAATTTTTTTAGATAATAAGTGATTTTTGATAAACAATTTGCTTAGTGCTTTTTATGAAACTGGTAGATTTCCAATGTCTAGCATTTTAGATCAGCCCTTGTACTATAATTTTGTTCTGTTTTTGAAGCAATTTGGTGTTGTATTTAGTAACAGACTTCTAAACAAAAAAGAGGGCATTTTTACTTATAAAAAAATACAAAAAAATAATAGAAAAAACAGATAAATCAATAGAAAAATAGTAGCTAACACATGAACACATTGCTTAGCAATATCAGCATTGCTTAAGAAATTATAGCACATCACTTAGAAATGTGAACAATCTTATAAAACTCAAATTATGTATATATAGCAAGAGTATTAGAAACAGAAAAGATAGAATTGATACTAAAATCATCTTATTAAAACATTTTAGTTAAAATTATCAATATTAATAAAATAATTATTCACATCTAAATCATTCTTCTTATTATCAACACTTTATGTTAATAATATTCAATACTTGATTATACTGGAACAATAGCTTTTGATTACAAGTATTGACAAGATACTAACATAAATTGTCTTGGCTTAAATTTCTTCTTTATTTTTTTTTTCTTTTGTTTTTTTCATTTATTGTTGTATACTAATTGATTAAGAATTAAGTGTTAAGTTATTAATATCAAAGATTGCCTGGTAAAAGGCTTTTGTGAGAGAATAGACACTTAAAATTAAGAATTACTTATTAGAAGATTGCTAGCCACCAAGCTGAGAAAAAAATTGATGAAATTGTGATTCCAAAAGACTACTAAAAACAACTATTGAATCTCTGTCTATTATACAAAGAACTCAACCTAAATCTTCAAATTATGAAAACCTTTAGATCCATTAAAATCTTTAGATATTAACATTTATACTAGCTATTAAGTACCAAGTTATGGGTTTGTTATTTGATTTGAGATTCCAAATAATTATTTGTAATATTTGGTGCTCTCTGTAAGGTATAATCTTAGAGAGAACCAACACCCACAACAACTATTTAAAAGTGGCAGAATTAGAAAAAATAAGAAAAAACCATTTAAAATTTGCTAAATCTATATTTTAACATTACTGTCAATACTTGGAATTAATCAGCAATCACTTATTAACAGAATCAGTCTTTAATTTCTACATTAACAAGAAATTTTTTATTTCTTAAAAGCATTAGTAGATATTAAATCAGCAAAAAAATTTTTTACAATAAATTAATTCAAAATACCAGCCTATTAGTAAATCATAATTTCGCATCCATCATTACTAAAATCAATCAAGAAATTGAAAATTACACTCAACAAATATATCTAATTACTTATGCAAGCAAGAACAAGAGAAAACTACAAACACCAGCAGTAATACTTTAGAGAATACAACCACCAACTTGGAAGAAAACAAGAGTTAAATTACCAACTAATTTATTATACTACTATACACTCAGAAATGTCATCAACATTTTATCAACAGGTGTATTCACATTAAATACAAAAACAGTATTAGCCCAACTTCTGTTTTAAAGTAAATAAAAAAAAGCAGAGTTATTGGGAACCTACAGTAATTATTTTGAAGGATTTAATTCATGATTCCCAACACCATCAGGATTTTAATCATTACTATCTCAGCCAAATTTCGGAACTGTGAGTTCTTAAAAAATAATGAAATCAGAAGAAAAAGAAAACAAAGATCAAAAATTCAACTATCAAAACCTGATTTTAAAAAACCCGGAAATTCAAACTCTGATTGTTTAAACTCAGCAAAATTAAAACAATCCAAATCTTATTAATTAACCAAACTTATCTCTAGAAATTATATTTAATCTACTACCAATTGTACCAATTATTATACAACTTCAGCTACAGCTACAATTACAATTATAGAATTGCTCCAATAGCATTTGCCTCAATCATAAAACTTGAAAAATTTACCAGTGAAGAAAATAATGTCCAAGCTTGAATAAATCACATTGCCAAAGCAATCACAGCTAATAATTAAAATAACACCAGAGCCCTTTAGGTAATCACATATTTTTTACAAGATACTATAAACTCATAATATTAAAGCTTGGCCCAAAAACTCCAAACATTTAATGTGTTTAAACTAGAATTTTTAAGATATTTTAGCAATAATAACAGCATCAATTGTCTAGCCACTGCCTTCACTAACATTAAACAAAGAGATACTGAAGCTATCACTACTTACTTAGAACACTTCTACAAAAATCTGCACCAAATTCAAGTCATTGATACTAATTACTTTACAGTAGCCCAAATTTTGAAACAGTTCATTTGTGGATTATACAGCAGCATCCTGCAATACGTATATCCATTACATCTGGCCACACTTCAAGCCACAGTTACATACACCAGAGATTTTGAATCTGCTGAACTCAAAGCCAACCATGTCCAAGCCATAAATTTAGTAATAAACAGATTATCTGACTTGAATTTCAAATTAAAACAATTCAGTGATTCAATTAACCAAAAACTTAAGAAATACTTAGCTAACAATTAGACAATTTATCAATCTTTTTAATGACACAGTAATTAATGAAGCTCAAATTGTTCTCAAAATCAGGCATGTCTATTTATCACTAATCAATCATGATAACAAGAAACACATGTTTGCTACAATTGTGATAACACAGTATTATAGGTGATTATTTGGGATTTCAAATCAAATAACAAACTTGTAACTTGATGTTCAATAACTGTTTTTTATGGTGATATCTGAAGATTATAGTAATCTGAAGGTTTTGAGTTGTCTGAAAGTTTTGGTTGAATTTTTTGTATAATAGACAGAGATTCAAGTGTTGTTTTTTCTTTAGCTTCCCAAAATCACAATTCTGTCAAATTTTTTTTCAACATAGTGGCTGATATTATTAGAAATTTTTGGTCTTTTTTTTTAAATGTTGTTAATGTTTGTCTGTTGCTAATTTTACGTTTTCTGGAAGCAGTTAAACCTCCAATAACTGAATTTATCTTCAAATTATCTCCTATAATTTGAACTGTTGGGCTTATAAGTAGAATAGCCAATTTTATATCAGTTATTTTATGTAGTTATATTGTAGTAAACATTAACTTTTTCCCAAAAATTGCTTGTTTGGAAGCTCACTAAAAAATATGTAGTTATTTTGCTATAAAAGTCAACTATTCTACAGAAATCTTATCTGTAAGCTACCCTAATGATTATAAGGAAAGAAAAAAAAAATAATAAAAAAAATGTAAAAAAAATAGAATTGTTAAAAGAAATGTTTTCTATCCAGGCCTGGAGTCACTAACAGATTATTAAAATTGGTAGTTAATTAATTTCAAAATGTTAGTTGTTAAGGGAATTTCAAGTGTAATAATTTACAGGATTTGGTTTTCAAATATTTAATTTTTATTTAAAATATGTAAAAGATGATTTGTTCTAATTAAGATATTTTAAGTAAGTTACTATGATAAAATACTATAAAAAGATATATTTTCTTAAAGAAAAAAGCTTTTTTTTTATACAACTTGTTGTAATACTAGTCTTTAAACTTGCACTTTTCTCTTTGCTACAATTTTGGTGAACTAAAGATATATTTCAGCAAACTACAAGTTATTTTACTGAACTATTAATTATTTTGGCCAATTTTCATTAATTTCGGTAAATTTAGACTATATTAAATGGTTCAGAATATTGTGTAATTTAATCATCTTAATTTTTATGGTACAAATTAGATTATTGATTGAGTAATAATATTTGATAATTTGATTAAATAATAAGTAATAATTGAAATAATAATATTATATACTAATTAATAATAGGAATTATAAAAGTAATTTCATGCTAATTAATAGCTAAAATTCTACTAATAACATAATCTTCTCTTTAAGACTAAGCTCTATTGAAGTCCAAGCACTATCTGTGATGTCAAGATAGTAATCCAAAATAATTAAAGTGATTTGGTCTGAAAATTGTTGAAATTTCAGTTTTGTGAGCTTTTCAATATATTAAATCTTCATTGGATGAAGTATTGGATTTTGTAGGATGTTTTTACAAGTGTTAAATAAATCATAGAATTTAAATACTGTTCTAAGTTTATAGTAAGTGTTTGTTAGTCCAGCTGCTGTCTTGAATTAATTATGTATTTGTTTTTGTATAGCTTTAGGAGTAATGTTTGTTGTTTTAAGTTCCAGTTTTCATTCATAAAGTGTTTTTCTAATATGAAAATATTTATAGATAAGGGTATATTCATTGTTTTGTTCATTAAAAAATAGTTGAAGTTTTTGTTGAATTGTGATATTTGGTGAAATGTTAATAAGGGCAAATAAAAAGTTTTCTTTTAGTGTTTGCTTCAAAAGTTTTGGTAATTGAATTCCAAAGTAACCTCTTGTTTTTTTTCTATAGGAGTGATAATTCTGAAAATTATTTACTATTAAAGCTGTGGTTTTTTTTGAATGTAATTAATTTGACTTCCATTAATCATTATGAATAAGTTAGGAAGTGTTTTCAAGACTAATATTAATTTTTGTTGTTGAATATTTCAAGAAATAATCATGATAAAATAACTAATTAATAAACAAAATTTGAAAAAGACTAAAGAAAATTATTTTTGGATATTGGGTTTTTATTTGTTTTTGGGTTTAAATATTTCTTGTAATTATTTACTATTTTTGTTTTATATTTTGTGTATTTAAAGGGTTTATTATAAAAAAATGTTAAATTAAGTATTCAAGTTTGGTTGTTGTTTTATTATAACTATTGGTTCTAAATTTTGGAGAATATCTTCAGGATTAATTAAAGAAGAATGTGTACCAATTTGTAGAATTAATGATTCAGGATTGTTTTTGAAATGATAATGTTTCAATCAATTTCCATGTGCAACTTTTGCTAGTATTTTGTTATCAAGTCTTAACTTGTATAATCCATTGTCTAGAATTTCGTGAATATAAAATGGTCCATTCTATTTATGTTCAAATTTTCTACTCCATTGTTTTTTAGTCTTAGTTTTGTGTAAGAGAATTTTATGTTTAACTTTAAATTTGTTGGTAATTGGTGACAATTTGTTATCATGTCTTTTTTTTTGTTGAGCTTGAAAGTGTTCAATATGAGTGGCTGCTATTTGTCTTTTTTTTTCTAGTGTATTAAGAAGAGTGTAGGCTTTTTTTTGGAGTGTTTCTTAGAAGTTTTTTTCATTGATTGGTTGCACTAAGTATGTTTTCACTGTAAAATTAATTGGTAATGTTGCTGTCCTTTCATAAGTAAGATCAAATAGTGTGTGTTTCATAGTATCTTGTTTTAGTATTCTGTATGCTAGTAACACTAATGAAATAAAGATATCCTATTTCTGCTCAAAATCTGTTAAGTCTTTGGTTAAAGATTTACATAATATTCTGTTGAAAAATTCTATAAGTCTATTTGTTTGAGGATAATAAGATAATAATAGAGATCTTTTGACATTAAATCATTCACAAATTTTTTGTATTAAGTTATTTACAAAATGTGTTTCTTGATCAGATAAGAGTTTAATTAGGCATCTATATCTACAAATAATGTCTTTATAGATAAAATTTGCTACTGATTTTGCATCTGCTCTTTGGATGGCTTTAGCTTCAAGCCATTTGGTAAAATAATTTACTGCAATTACAATATAACAATTTTTTTGGATTGTGATAAGTAATAGTCTGACTAAATCAATTCCAACTCTGTTAAAAGGTTGTCCAACTTTGATTGAATTTAAAAATTCTGTGAGACGAGTTCCTTCTTTTCTTTGACAACTATCACAAAATTCTACATATTGTCAAATGTTTTTTTGCATATAAGGCCAAAAATAATGTTCAAGAGTTTTTTGAATTGTTTTATTTCTTTCCAAGTATGCTAAAGAAAGATCTGTGTACATGTTATATAGAATTGTTTCTTTTTCATTTTCTTGTACTAATCTGAGTAGTTGGTTTGGGTTTCTGTGATTTTTATAATAGATTTTGTTGTGATGTATGAAATATTGTTTTGATTGGTGTTGTAATCAATATTTTTTACTTGGAAACCAATTTTCTGGTATAATAAAAGTCTCCAAATAGTTTTTAAGATTGTTGTAATTTCTGAAATCTATTGTTATTTTGTTATTTTTTTGGTAGGTTGGTAAGTTGTGGTGGAATTGTTGTTGGTGTTAATCTTGTCTTATTCTTAAGAGGCTGTCAACATTGGTGCGTAGTTTTTCTGGTTTGTGCTGTACAATATATTTGTAGTCTGCTAAAAAATCATTTTATCAAGACTGTTTAGCACTTTGTTCAGTTTTTTTTTTATTGAGCTATTTGAGACCAATATTGTTAATTATAATGTCAATTTTTTTTCTATTTTTCAGGTATTGTTGAAAGTGTTTAAAAGCCCAAATGACTGCAGCAGCTTCTAATTCAGTTGAGCCATATTTGAGTTCTATTGGTTTAAGTATTCTACTGGCATAGACAATAACTTGTTCTTGGCTATTTTTATTGAATTGTAATAAGATAGCACTAACATGCTATGTGTGAAACATTAGTGGCTAATTAGAACTGTTTGTTGAAGTTTGGGTAAATAAGAACTGATGATGTTGTCAATTTTGTCTTAAAAGTTTCAAAGACTTTCTGTTGTTCTTCAGTTCATTAGTATAGAATATTTTTGTTGGTAAGATAATTGAGTGGTTTGGCAATCTCTGAAAATTCTTTGATGAATTTCTGATAGTAAGAGGCTAATTTTACAAATCTTCATAGTTCTGTGGTATTTTTGGAAGTTTGAAAGTTTTTGACAGTACTGATTGTTCCAGAGTTTGGTTTGACTTCATCTTTGCTAACAATGTGTTCAAGAAAGATTAAACTTGTTTTTTCAAAGTAACACTTTTCAATGTTCAATTTCAATTCTGTTTTCCATAATCATTGAAAATTTTTTCACAGGTAAATAAGATGAACTTCAAAACTTGGTGAGTACACATCAGTGTTATCAAAATAGACAACTACTGATTGCCATAAAAGTTTTTTATATACAACATCTATAAGTTACTGGAATGTTATTGGTACATTACAGAGTCCAAAAGGCATAATATTGAACTCATAATTTTCTTCCTGGGTGGTAAATGCTGTTTTGGTTCGGTCTTTTGGGTCTATTTTGACTTGTCAGTATTCACTTTCCAAGTCTAAAGTTAAGAAAAACTTGGCTTTTCCAATGCATCTAGCATGTCATCAATTCTTAAAAGAAGGTAAACATCTCCAATTGTTACACTATTCAATTGGTGATAATTAACACAAAATCTGATTTTCCATTTTTTGTTTTAACCAAAACTACTAGTAAGGCTCATAAACTTCTTGATAGTTGAATCAATTTATTATTGAACATTTTTTGGACATCTTCTCTGATAAATTGGTGGCTAGTAGATAGAATTCAATAGACTTGTTGTTGTTTTGGTGAAGCATCTCTTGTATGGATTTGGTGTTGAACAATATTAGTTTTTCTAAGGTTATTGTTGTCTTTTGCAAATATATATGCAAATTCAGCTATTAGCTGTTTCAATTGTCTTTGTTGTTGGGATTCTAAGAGACTTATGTTAATTTGAAAGAGTTTTTTTTCCAAAAAAAGATAGTTTTTAGTAGTAAAAATGATGTTTGGATTTAGAAATAGAATATGTCTTATAATTTCGATGAAATTAGAGACAATTTGAGGGTTTTTATCTTGAAAGATATTGCTGTATATAATTTTAATCTCTAATTTATTCAATAAAACAATAGAATAATTATTGGGATTGTAGAATATAACTCAAAATTTCTTCATTTTTTTGGAAATATAAACATTTGGAATTGAGATTTTATGCTTTAAACAAATTTGTTCATTGAATTCAAAGATTTGTTGGATAGTAATGAGTTTTGAGCAAGTGTAAATTTTGTAATGTTCTCCAAAAAGTGAAATAGTAATTGGTTAGAAAAGTTGAAAAATCTGGTAAGATTTATTCTGTGTATTAAGAGTTATGTTTACTGGAACTGTAAATCATTTAATTAAACCAAAACTTTGAGTTTCTCTTTTATTCTTTTCTAATTGTTCTCTGTTGTTAACTGATTGTAAACCCGAAATATTGATTAAGAGTAAGTAAATTGCTTGGGCAATCTTTTTAGCATATTTAATTCTGACTGATTTGTTTGTTTTATTTTGTAATATAATAGTAATGTCTCCAGTATATTCTGTATTTATAATTTCTTCTTTGAAATTAATTTCTTTGCTTGCCAATGATCATCAAAAAGCAATTTGTACCATTGCTTCTGATGGTATTTTAAGAGCAATTTTGAGGTTAATTTTGGTTAAAAATTTTGGTTAAAAAACCAAAGTGTCTTTGCCAGGATATCTGAGGTCATATTTTGCATCAATTTTATAGGCTTTTTCTGGTTTTATTCTTTGTTCATTGTTATCAAAGTATTTGAGTTGTATAGCAGGCTGGTTTTCAGTAAGATAGATTGGTGTTGTTGTGATTTCTTTTTTTGTTTCAGGTTTCTCAAATTCAATTTTTTTTTGGTTATTTTTACTGGGCAGGAGAATGCTAAGAATATAGCATTCTGAACACTATTTGTTATCACAAGACATGCTGTATTCTTCACACAATTGAATGTTCATTTGCTTTAATTGTTGAATTTGAGCTTCTTGGATTGAATAAGTGTGATTTGTAATTTGGTGGTATGTTTTTATTTTATCTTCATAGTTGAATTCTGCTAATTCTATAGTGTATTCAATATATTCCGTTTTTTTTATTTGGCAGACATTTTCTTGTGTGGCTCTATTGATTAAAGCCATTGCTAGGTTAAAGATTATTTTAGCATCATGAAAGTAGTGGTAAGATTTATTGAGAGCACTGTTGTATGCTGCATTAAATAGTGTTCCTCTTCTGATTTTTACTAAGATTGATAAGACATATTAGCAGGTTTGATCACATACTCCTCCTCTTATTGCAACATCAATCCAGTTGTATTCTTCTAATAGCATATCTCCACATGTGAGACAAGGAGTGTTGTCCCATTTTCCACTTTGTTTAAGGTATTCAAATCGTTTTCTATAACATGTTTTACAATAGTAACAGGTATAAGTTTTATATTTCTCTTTTGGAGAGATATATGCTTCCATGGATGAAAGTTTTTTCTTGCAATTTTTACATTTAAATGAGATGTAAGATAGTTGTTTCTATGGTTCTGATATGGAATATCTAACTACATTCTATCTTTTGGTCTCTTCAAAAATTTTTTGTTCTGTTTCTTCAACCCAATTTGATGGTGATTCAAGAGCCATAAAAGTTTCAATGATTGGTAGTTTTTTCTTCTCTTCAAATTCGAATACTAGGGCTTTTTCAGATTTTTTATTAAAAATACCACAGGTAGCAAGTATTTTAGTGTATTTTTCTTGGTATAAAATCTTTAATTTCTGGGTTTCCCAATCTAAATTTGCATTGGTCTTGAAAAGCTAATTATTTCTAACAAGAGCTTAGTATTGGGATGTATTCATAACTAAAACTTTGACTGGAATGGTGATTCTATTAATTATAAAAGAGAAGTTGTCAATTTCTCCTACTGGGGTTTTCTTTATGTTATCAGCTGTAACAATTATAGTTTGGGCTGGTCTGTCAACAATTTTTTGAAGCTGTTGCATTAATTGGTAGGTAATAATACTTTCTGCTGATCTACTGTTTAGAATTAACTGAATGAGTTTTTTTTTAATTTCAGCTTCTGTATATATTGCTGTAATTGCTTTTTGTTTATTGACTGCTGTATTGTTAAGCAAGAAGGATAATTCATTTGCTTCAAATTCAAATGAAAATATATCTGAGAGATTGGTATTTTGAGCAACTTGGGCTGGTAGAATAGTATTGTTAAAAGGATTTAATCTTAGTGCTGCAACTTTACTTTCAAAAAGTACAGTTTGTTGAAAATCCGATTCTTTAAGCATTGTGAAATAACTGAATTAAGTATAGTAGTAATTGGGTCTTTGCTGACCAGAATTTTGAGAAACTAATTGGTTGTTTGAATTGATTCTATTGTTATTATTCTGGAATTGATTTTGAGATATGAATTAGTTATGTTGAACCAATTTTCGGGCTAGTACTTGATATTGTTGTGTAGGTAGTTGTTGATACTGTTGAATTGAGAGAGATTGTTAATATTGTTGCTGTAAAACAGATGGATAGTAATTGGTTTGCTGTTGGGGTCTTAAAGAATAGTAGACTGGTAGTGGAGACTAATAATAAGATTGCTGTGTTGAAGAGTAATGTTGATTACTTCTGTTTTGTTGGTCTCTTTGTAGCTTTCTGCAATTTCGTTTCCAATGTTCTGGAATCCCACAATAATGACAACTTTGGTTTTGGCTATTTATTAATAATGAGTAGTTGTTTTGGTTTTATCATTGTGGTGGCTAATATCTTTGTGGTTGTTGTTGTTGTTATTGGTTGGTTTTCAACTTTTTTTGTAAGTTGGTCAATTTTTTTTTTAACTGCTGAGCTGGTTTCTCTAATAGCAAGATTCACAAGTTTGGTATGATTTGCTTTTTCTATTGCCATTTCATAGTTTTTTGCATGTCAGATGACTGTTGCTAAGTCTTTTGGGACATGTGGACAAACTTTTTTGATTAATTTGTCTTTTAATTCTGTTATAAACTGATCTAAAATCTGGACATTGGAATAGTATTCATTGATTTTCAATTGTCAAATTTGTCAAAAAAGTTTGTTGAATCTCCCAAATAAATCATGACAGTTTTAGATGTTTCTTGTTTAATATTGTGAAAGTGATTGTAAAGAGTGATAAAGGTGTTGTTGTTAGTAAATTGTTGTAAAAAAGCATTTTTGAATGCTTGCCAGTTTTCAAATGATTCTTCTAAGTTTTCAAACCATTCTTCTGTAGTTCTTTAGAGAAAGTATAAAATTGCTTTGAGCATTCTTGCTGTATTCCATTCATTTGCATCTTCTGCTTTTTGAATTTTGTCAAGTCATTCTTAAGAGCTGGTATTATTATCTTTACCAATAAATTCGGGAATCTTTGCAATATAAGCAGTTGCTATTTCTTCTTTGTTTTTTGTAGTTTTTTCTGATTTTGATTTAGTTTTTTCACTTTTCAGGTTTTCTGAATAATTACTTTCATTTTTCTGTAAATAATCAAGAAGATTAGTACTGGTTAATATTGGTTTCTGCTGTTGAGTAAAATTTTTAGGTAACTAAAAATCTTCTGATTTTGAGAAACAGATAAGTAGTGAATTTGGTGTTTGTAATTAAGCAAGTAAAATAGAAAATGGTGTAATAAAAAATAGAAATTTGATACTGGTTTTTTGTTCAGGTGTTTACAAATGTTTGGCAGTTGTTTTTGGTAGTGTTGGAGTGTTTGGGGTGGTTCTTGAGTATTGTTTCACTTTTTGTTTGCCTTTGTTGCTTGTTTCTGTTTCTAATTCAAAGTCAAGGGAGTATTTAGATTGTACTGGATATTTTTCTTCACAATACTAAATAATGCTAAAGTTAAGTTTTTGAAAGTAAGTGGCAAGTGTTTCACTGTTAAGGTTTTTAGTTCTCAATAATGAATAATGTAATAAATTATTGTAAAGATTGGTTCTAACTTCTGAAATATTGTAGTTTCTAAAAAGATAATTGTTGATACAGTTTTCAATATATTGGTATAATGATTTTTTGACAACTTTAATTCCGTCTGGAATGTTGAATCTTTGTTTGCAGTAAGTGTAAATTAATTGATAATACTTTAGAGTTGTTGTATCTGGTGTGGTTGCCACTTTGAAGTTGTTATTGCTATGTTATTTCTGTAGAAGAACACCAAATATTACTGGAGGTTTTTGGTTTCTTTTTTTTGAATGTTGTTAATATTTGTTTGTTGCTAATTTTACGTTTTCTGGAAGCAGTTAAACCTTCAATAACTGAATTTATTTTCAAATTATCTCCTATAATTTGAACTGCTGGACTTATAAGTGAAATAGCCAATTCCATGTCAATTACTTTTATGTAGTTACATTGTAGTAAATGTTAACTCTTTCTTAAGAATTGCTTATTTAGAAGCTTATTAAAAAATGTGTAGTTACTTTGCTGTGAAAGTCAACTTTTCTACAGAAATCTCATCTATAGGCTATTCTAATAATTATAATAAGAGAAAAAAAGAAAGATAAAAAAAATGTAAAAAAAATTGAATTGTCAAAGGAAATGTTTTCTATCTAGACCTGAAGTCACTAACAGATTACTGAAATTGGTAGCTAATTAATTTTAAAATGTTAGTTGTTAAGGAATTTCAAGTATAATAATTTACAGGATTTGATTTTCGAATATTTAATTTTTATTTGAAATATATAAAAGATAATTTGTTCTAATTAAGATATTTTAAGTAAGTTACTATGGTAAAATCCTATAAGAAGATCCATTTTCTTAAAAAAAAAAGCTCTTCTTTTATACAACTTGTTATAGCACTAGTCTTTGAACTTGCACTTTTCTTTTTGCTACAATTTTGGTGAACTAAAGATAAATTTCGGCAAACTACAAGTTATTTTACTGAATTATTGATTATTTCGGCCAATTTTCATTAATTTTGACGAATTTTGACTATATTAAATAGTTCAGAGTATTGTGTAATTTGATCATCTTAATTTCTATGGCACAAATTGGATTATTGATTGAGTAATAATATTTGATAATTTAGTTAAATAATAAGTAATAATCGAAATAATAATAATATATATTAATTAATAATAGGAATTATGAGAGTAATTTCATGCTAATTAATAGCTAAAATTCTATTAATAACACTGGTAATTCTCTTGGTAAGCTATTCTTAATTCTATGAGTGTTCTATTCTTGTTTTACAGGTCTTTTACCAGTCTCTATAATGTCTGTAACTTAGTACTTAATCCTTAATCAATTAGTAAACAACAATAAACAAAAAATAAAAAAAGAAATAAAATAAAGAAAGATAATAGAAGAAATCAAAAAAATTAAGCCAAGACAATGAAAGTTAGTATCCTGTCGATAGTCATAATCAAGAGTTATTGTTCTAGCATGATTAAGTATCAGCAGCTATCAACATGAAGTGCTGATAGTTAGAGTTTGATGAATATTTCTCAAGCCAATGATAACAACATAAATTGAATGTAGATAAATATTTTATTGATAATTTGATAATTTTATTTTAGTGGATATGAACTATCCTTAAAGTAATTAGGGAATAGATAAAAAAAAAAGTCAAAACTAAGAGGTCTGTTTTTTTTGCTTCTAACATTACTGCTGTATATACATAATTCTCTTTACATAAAAAATTCTTTTTTTTTGCTAAATTTTCTGCAAAATTCTTGATTTCCTAAAAAATTTTCTTTTCTCTTCTTCTATTCTAATTGGCTAATTTTATAATTATGTGTTTTTTTCTTTTCTATTATGTGTTATTTTTTTCATTTTTCTAAATGTAATATTATCTCTTTTTTTTTAATATTGAGCTCTATTGAAATCTCCTAATATTCCTTCTTGTAATAATTCTATAACTTCTTTTTCTAAGATTATTTTATTTATTTTTCTATGCAGTTCTTTAAACTGGCTATTGGTCATTTTTTCCTATTGATTAATGAATAAGTTATTGATTTTTGGTTGTAATAATATTTTTTTCTGGTTCTTTCTATGGTTGCTTCTTTATGAAAATATTTTGCTATTGGATTTGAATTCATATTAAATAGTATTGTTTCTTTCTCTGATTCTGTAATTACTCTAAGTGATTGATCTAGATTTTTTTTGTTTTTTTGATATAATATATTTTGGTGGGTGATAAAATATTTGAATTGTTGTTTTATATTGTTCTGTTTTTTTGGAGATAATTTCTCCTTAAATTACTGGGTATTAATATAGTGTTAAAGTTGTTGATATTTTTGTGTATTTATTTTTTGTTATATTTTTGGGTTGAAATATTTTTAGATTTGTCTTATCAATGACAATTATTGGTATTTCTATTTTTTTTTTTCTTTTTGTAATGTACTATATATTTGAATAGTACAAGTTTTATTTTCTATTTCATATGGCAATTGTCTCCAAATTTTTGTTTTTGGATTAATGTTAATTCTTTGTAACCAGTATATATGTCGAATTTCTGGCTTAAGTATTTTTTCTATTTCATGATTGCTCAATAGATAGCTAAATGTTTCAGTGCTAGTGTTTTATAGTTTTTTTCAGCTGGACTTAAGTTGTAACTAGCATATGCTATTGAATGTTCTCTTCTATTTGGTTCTTTCTAAGATAGTACTGCTCCCAATACTTGATCTAATGCATTGGTGGTGATTATGAATAATTTGCTGTGATCTAAATAGATTAATACTAGTGCCTGAATAAGCTTTCTTCTTAGTATATTAAAAGCTTTTTGCTAAGTTTCAGTCTATTTATATTTCACATTTTTGGCTTAGAACTGATGGAATGGTTGAGCTATTTTTGAGAAATTCTGAATAAAGTGACAGTAGTAATTTGTGAATCCCAAGAATGCTCTTAGTTTTGTCAAGTTAGTTGGTACTGAAAAGTTTTTGACTATTTCAATTTTGTCTGGATCCGTTTTGATTTCATCTTTGTTCACAACATGTTCCAAAAATTTCAGTTCTGTTTTTCTGAAGAAGCATTTGTTTGCATTTAATTTTAATTTAACATGTTTGAGTCTTTTGAACACTTGCTATAGATAATAAAGATAATCATCAAATGTTTTTAAGAATACATTGATGTCATCTAGATATATGACTACTGATTTCTATAGTAGTTTAGTATAGACAATTTTCATGAGCTGTTAAAACATGGCTGGAGCATTTATCAAGCCAAATAGTATTACTTTAAACTCAAAATTTCTCTTTTTTGTTGTAAATGCAGTCTTCTCTTTATCAGCTGGATTTATGGCTACTTGCCAATAACTGTTGTCTAGATTCAATGTTGAAAACCATTTCTTTTTTCCAAAAATGTTGAATGATTCTTAAATTCATGGAGTTGAATAACTGTCTCCATGAGTTATTCCATTGAGTTTTCTGTAATCCACACAAAAGTAGATTTTCTTATTCTTTTTACAGACTAGTATCATTAATAATAACTATGAACTTATTGATAATTGAATTAACCTATTGTCTAACATCTAATTAATCTCTTGTTAGATAATTTCATGACTTGCTGGTGGTACTCAATATGCTTTTTATTTGATTGACATTGTGTCTCCAGTCTTGATCTGATGTTGAATTATAACAGTTCTGTTAAATTTATTTTCACTGGCAAAAATGTTATTGAAATTGTTAAGTAACATCTTAAGCTGCATATGTTGTAGTGGATCTAAATTTCCCAAGTTTATTTGTTTTAATTGTTTTGGTTGAAGCAAATAATATTCTTCTTGTCTATATATTGTTTGGGATGTGATATCTACATATCTCCATAGTTGTAAAAAATCTGGGATGTTGTTTGGTGCTTAAGTATCTAATAATAATTTTTTTTGTTATTTTGATGAGATCTCCAGTTGTGTTGTAGATGGGTACTTTGATGTAGTTGTTGTTCTTGGTGGGTATATAAAAATTAGTAAGCCCAATTTCTTCTAATTTACAAATAGTTAGTTTCACTTCAAAAATCTGTGCCTGGTCTTTTACTTTTTTTTTTAATACTAATATATATTAGTTATATGGTGGAATGGAAATTGATTGACGAATAAAAATAATTTCTCTCTTATTAACAACTTCTTCTTCTGTCATATTGACTGGTACATTTATTTTACCCATGAATCTGAATTCATTTATTTCTCTTGCTGTTATCTCTAATTTCTCTCTTTTTTCCATTACTACTAACTAAGCTATTTTAACCAGAAGTAGGAATATTGCCTGTGCTATCTTTTTATTTGGTTTAATGATATATTTCTTTTCCAAATTATTTTGTAGCATTGTAATAATATTTTTTATATATCTTGCATCAATTACTTTTCTTTTTATATTAATTCTTTTTTTTGCTAAGCTACTTCTAAATACTACTTAAATCATGGTAATAACTGGAATTTCTAGTGTTATTTTGTGATCAATGCAGATGTGCAACTGTGGTTCTAATTTAATAGCCATTTTTCTGAGATATCTTAGATTAAACCCTATATTAGTATTATGCACATGTTCTGACATAATATCTTCATTATTATTACTGAATCATCTTAATTCCTGCTTATAAAAAAGATCAAAAAGTGCAATATATTATTTAAGATTTAAATTAAAGTTTGAATTGTCATTATTATCATTGCCAATTTGAATAAAGCTGGAATTATTGTTATTGTTCTTATTGTCGAAGTTTGAATTGGGATCAAACAGTAATTCCAATTCTAATGCACAACTGTTAATTGGTTTTTCTTTTTCAGAGATTATATAGATTATATGGATTGGTGGATTGTAAATGATGTTACACTCATTACAATATTAAAAGGCATATGGAATCAAGCAATAGTTACATAATTGGGTATTTAACTGTTCTAAGCACTATTTTTGTTCTTCTTTAGTTGGTGCCAAGTTTTAGTAGTAGTTATGAAATTCTTTTGAACCAGTTTCAATGTTCAGAAAAGCATTTGGGTTGGAAATATGAATTATTTCTACTGGTTCTGGCAGATTGTTCTTAATTTCTAGAATTTTACTGGGCAACACAACTTTGACTTTGACATCTGCTATTCTTCAAATTTTGTCTTCATTATATGAATAACTATTTAAGTGCAAAATTGCTTAATGCTATGCTGCATTAATAAATGTTCCACGACTCATTCAATCACTAATGAAAATTATGTATTGGCATAAAGCATTGCATGTTTTTTCTTGACCAGGAATGTCATTTCATATTCTTTTGTTGAGTAACTGATCTCCACAAGCAAGCCATGATTCATTGTCTCACTTTTCTTGTCATTTAGGATAACTGTAGCATTTTTTATAACATGATTTGCAGTAATAATAAGTTTGTATTCAATAGTTTTCATTAAATACAACCCAAGCTCTTATAAAAGACAGCTTTTTTTTACAATCTTTATATTTTAATGGTATATATGGTGGTTCTGGTCTAGTGTTGGTTGAGTATAATCTTTTCCAACTATTATCTATTTTTTTAGTAACTGTGGCTTCTTCAGATATGTCATCTTTTTTTTTCTTCTTTTTGTCATCTCATGAAAGTATTGGCAGCAATTCATTGTGGTCTTCATTAGTCCACAAAACTTGGTAGGCTTTTTAGATAGGTTTTTTTTTCTTTTCTTTCAAATCAATTAGTAAGGCTTAAGTGGTATTGGCTGGTCTGAAATGACTGTATGTGACTGGTATTCAAGTGTGTTAGCTATTTTGGCTGAATTGCAATTTCTGAGTGGTCTAGTTTAACATAGTATTTGTCTTGAACAACCAGTTATTACTAATTAGAGTCTAATATTAGGTGGCTTCTATTACTAATACCTTAATAGATATAGTGATGTCATTAATTTTGAATGGAAAATTATCAATCTAATTGGTCCATGAGTTGTTATGTGATAATATTGTCTGCTAATCTGCTATTAAAAATAAGTTTAATAGATTGGCTATTGACTTTGGTATTAAAAAGCCTACTAAGTCTTGTAAACTAATACTAATCACAACAATCTACTACCAATACTTATATAGAAAAAAAAAAAAAAAAAAAAAAAAAAAAAAAAAAAAAAAAAAAAAAAAAAAAAAAAAAAAAAAAAAAAAAAAAAAAAAAAAAAAAAAAAAAAAAAAAAAAAAAAAAAAAAAAAAAAAAAAAAAAAAAAAAAAAAAAAAAAAAAAAAAAAAAAAAAAAAAAAAAAAAAAACCCAAGCAATTACCTCTACATATACAATATATACCACTACTACTCAATCACAGCCAAACTATTATCAACAACAGTTAATTTGCATTGATTGTGGCAAAAAATTGTCAACAATCAGTGCATATTGTGGCAATAATAAGGAATGACCAATGGCCATAAAATATTACTGCTGCTTATGTGTTTTTGAATAATTTGGATGACCTAAGTAACAAAAAAAATAGGACAACAAACCATGTTTGACTTGTGAAGAAACTTTTCTTGACAAAGAAATGTAGAATAACATTTCTGGAAAAGAAAAAACATGTGATAAATTGTGTTAATACACAATTCTAATCAACAATTGGGTACACAAAAAAATACCATTAGATGCTGCCTAAAGAAGAGTGGTAAAATGCTTAGATAATTGTCCACATGATGATAACAAAATCTGACAAATGGCTCTTGCCAAAATAAAAGATGTGTCAAAAAAAGAAATCAAAAAAATCAAAAATAACCTACCAAAATTCATAAAACTTGATTGAACCCCAAACTCTGATATTATTTTTGACAATATAAATCCAGAACAATTCCATAAACATTATTAAGACTTAACACTTATCAGAAAAGAGCAAGAACAATGTTTAGAACAATTAAACTTCTGACTATATGATTACTATTTGATTCTATATGACTTCCAATATTGTAATAAGTGTGATCTTATTTACAATCTATCACTACACATGATTTACATGATCCCAAAGGAGAAAGAACCAATCAGCTGCTGTGCATCAGAATCAGACTTAATGTTCAATCCTGATTTAAACTTTGATGATGATAATAAAAACAACAGTTCCAGCTCAAATTTAAATAACAATAACAACAACAATGATTTAAACTCTGATTATAACTTTGAACAATATATTATGCTCTTTGATCTTTTTAAGAAGCATGAACTAAAATGGTTCAGCAATAATAATAAAAATATTATGTCACAATGCACATATAATACTAATGTAGAGTTTGATTTAAAATATCCAGGGAAAGATGCCATCAAATTGGAACCATATTTGCACACTTGTATTAATCTGAAAATAGCACTGGAAATTTCAACAACAATAATAGTTCAATTAGCATCTAAGAGTAGTTTAGCAAAAAAAGAGATTAACATTAGGGGAAGAATAATTAACACAGGATATGTAGAAAATATTATTGCAATGCTACAAAATAATTCAGAAAAAACTTATATCATAGAGCCAAATAAAAAAATAGCACAGATAATATTCCTGTTTCTGGTTAAAATAGCTCAGTTAGTATTAGTGAGAAATAAGAAAAAATTAGGAATTACAGCTATGGAAATTAGTGGATTTGGATCTATGAATAGAATAGATATATCAGTTAATATGGCAGAGAAAAAAATTATTGACAAAGGAGAAATTATTTTCACCCATTAATCAATTTCTATTGTGCTATATAATAAGTACATATTAGCCATAAAAAAAAAAGTAAAGGATCAAGCTCAAATTTTTGAAGTAAAAACTACCATGTGTAAATCAGAAAAAATTGGATTCACTAATCTTTACATACCAGCCAAAAGCCCAAAACACATAAAAATTTTTATACAAAACATAATTGGAGACATTATTAAAATACCAAAAAGAACTACTATTGAATATTTAAGCACCAAAATGGAAAACCAATTATCAAACACCATTTCAGATTTTCTATAACTGTGTAGATATGTGGATATTATATCACAAACAATATACAGATGAGAAGAATATTATTTACTCCAACCAGAACAATTAAAACAAATGAACTTGAAAAATTTAGACCCATTACAACATATGCAGCTTAAGATATTACTCAACAATTTCAATGACATTTTTGCCAATGAAAATAAATTTGGCAGAACTGTTATAATCTAACATCAGATTAAGACTAAAAATACAATGCCAATCAAACAAAGAGCATATTAAATACCACTAGCAAACCATGAAATCATCTGGCAAGAGATTAATTAGATGTTAAACAATAGTTTAATTCAATTATCAATAAGTCCATAATTGTTACCAGTGGTACTAGTCTGTAAAAAGAATGGGAAAATCTACTTTTGTGTAAATTACAGAAAACTCAATAGTATTACTTGTGAAGACAGCTATTCAACTTCACAGATTCAAAAATTATTTGATGCTTTTGGAGAAAAAAAATGATTTTTAATATTGAATCTAAATAGTGGCTATTGGCAAGTAGCCATAAAACCAGAAGATAAAGAGAAGATTGCTTTTACAATTAGAGAAGAGAATTTTGAATTTGAAGTGATGCTATTTGACTTAACTAATACACCAGTTACATTCCAATGGTTTATGGAAATAGTTTATATTAGACTATTATGAAAATCAGTAGTAATATATTTAGATAACATCAATGTATTCTCAAAAACGTTTGATGACTATTTTTATCATTTACAACAAGTATTTGAAAAACTGAGATAAGCAAAATTAAAGTTAAACACTACTAAATGCTTTTTTGATAAAACAAAATTGAAATTCCTGGGATATGTTGTGAGTAAAGATAGAATTAAGACAGATCCAAGTAAAATTGAAGTTGTTAAAAACTTTTCAGTACTATCAAACTTGACAAAACTATGAGCATTCTTGGAATTTGCTAAATACTACTATCACTTTATACAAAACTTCTCAAAAATAACTCAACTACTCTACTAATTTCAAGCCAAAAATATAAAATACAAATGGATTAAGAAACAACAAGAAACTTTTGACATATTAAAAAAAAAGCTCATTTAAACACCAGTATTAATTTATTCAGATCATGGCAGACTATTCATTATTACCACTGATGTATCAAGCCAAGCATTAAGAACAGTATTATCACAAAAAAGACCAGATGGAAGAAAATACCCAGTAGTATATGCCAGTCAAAGTCTAAGTCCAGCTGAAAAAAACTATAGAACACCAGCATTGAAACACTTAGCTATCTATTGGACAGTCATGAAATAGAAGGAATACTTAAGTCAGAAGTTTAACATATATACTGATTACAAAAAATTAACATCAATCCAGAAACAAAAATTTGGAGACAATTATCATACAAGATAGAAAATAGAACTGGTATTATTCAAATATACAGTACATTATAAAAAAGGGAAAAAAAAATGGAAATACTAATAGCTTATCATAAATAAGACAAATTTAAGAATATTTTAACCCAAAAATATAACAAAAAATGAACATACAAAAATATCAACAACTCTAACACTATATTAATACCTAGCAGTTCCAAGAAAAATTATCTCAAAAAAAATAGAACAACATAAAACAACAATCAAAATATTTTATTAATTACCAAAATATATTATATCAAAAAAACAGAAAGAATTTAGATCAACTATTTAAAGTAATTACGGAATCAAAAAAAAACAATACTATACAACATACACTTAGATTTGACAGTGAAACATTTTTATAAAAAAGCAACTATAGAAAGAACCAATAATAATCATCAACATAAACACATCAAATTAAGACATTAAAACCCTATATAAAAAATTAGCATACAACAAAAAATACCAGAAAAATGGAAATTACTGACAATATATACACACTGGCACAACAACTCTTCCAACTAATTTAACAACAAAATATGGAAATTACAATTAATTAACAAACCATTCAATATAAAGATACAAAGAAAAAATCTCAATTTAAAGTACAGAAAAAATCAGAAAACATCATTAACAAGATAATTTTAAAAGTAAAAATGGCAATAGAAATATAAACAAAAGTTATATTATATTAAAAATTAACCAAAAAAACTTGAAACTAGTGAATACAACAATTTTCAAGAAACTTTTGTTATTTTTACTTGGGACAATACCTGAATATTTAGAACTTATATACAGATAAAACAAAATAATTATTTGATAAAAACTTATTATAACAACTGAAACAATTTGTGAGAAAAACAATATAACCATATAAGCATGAGCAATATATCAATTACAAGCTGAATTCCAAAAATAACCAGAAATACTACTCAATTCAAAAATAGATACAGTTATCAGTAATCAAATGAGTAAGATAACCAATGCCCAATTTAAAGAATTACAGATTAGAATAACACAAGTAATACTTGGAAAAAAAGTTCAAAATATAATCTAATTAGAAAAATTAGAAGAGTTAGAAAATCTTGATGGAACTCAATATTAAAAAGAAAGAATAATGTTACTCATAAAATATAGAAATTATATTAGCATATAAATTAGCTAATCAGAAATAGACATAGTAAATAGAGAATTCCAGGATTCTTCTCAGAGAAATTACAAGATTCTAGAATTACAGAATTCTCATATAAAAAATTGCAAGATTCTAAAAATTCTAGAATTTCTGGTGCAAAAAATTGAAAAATTGAAAAATCTCAATTATGTATATATAGTGATAGCATTAAAAACAGAAAAAACAAATATCTGAGTTCTACTTCTCAATTTGCATCTATATATTTACACTATGAATAAATATATTTATTAATTTTATCAATCTAATTGCCTATTATCAATATTTTATGTTGATAGTAAATTATACTTAATCATACTGGAACAATAGCTCTTAATCATGACTATTGACGAAATACTAACTTGCTTTGGCTTAATTTTTTTATTTTCTTTTATTTTTATTTTTTTTGTATGTTTGTTTGTTGTTTACTAAATTGAGTAAAAATTAAGCACTAAATTGTTAACATTAAAGAACTGGTAAAAGATCCAGAAATAAGAATAGAAACTTCTTAAATTAAAGATAACTTATCAGAAGAATACTAGCCACCATGCTGAGAAAAGAATTTGACAGAATTGTGATTCTGGAAGGCTACTAATAAAACAACTATTGAATCTTTGTCTATTATACAAAAAACTCAATCCAAAACCTTCAAATTCCGAAAATCTTCAGATATCACTATTATATTAACACTTAAACACCAAGTTATGGGTTTGTTATTTGCTTTGAGACCCCAAAAAATATTTGTAACATCATTTTATGCTTTGATTTCACGAGTCATATCTTAATTTAATATAATTCTATCAAATATTTTATATACTCAACAAAAGCAGAAGTTACTTTTACTTTCTCATTAAAAACTGTAACAGTTTTAGCATACTAATCTTTTAGCAGAAATTCTTTGCAAATTGCCATATACAAATTCACATCTGATAAATACTAAAAAAGTATTTATAGAACAGCAAAAGAAAATAAGCAGTAAATACTTACCAATAATATTTATTTCTTAAAAGCTTTTACCAAAATATTTTTCCAAATACCACTTTCTTTAGCATAAGCAAAAACATGGTCAAATAATTCTACTTTATTACACAATAAACATAACATATTAGAATATATTTTATCATATAATCTTTTTCTAACTACTACCAGTAATTACTTATGTATAGTTTTTATTAAGTACATATGCTTATTTACAGACTTTTTATTAGTAAATTCAGAAAACATATGTAAGTTAGAATGTTAAATTTTTGTAGTAGCTAGCCAATCTACTTCCTAAATTAGTGCACTTAAAATTATATTATACTTAGAACTAGTCTCTTATTAAGCACAACAAATAAATCTGTACAAATTACAAACAAAATAACAAGTATTACCAAATACAACTATACTTTCAGCTATTATAAAATGTTCTTGAATTCCAATTGGCAGAGAAAAAAGAAAGTAAGCAGTTTTACCTATTATTATATTAGCTCAAATATTGCCTAAAACATCTGAATAATTTTAATCTTTATTTATATAACAGAAAAATTTTTATTTTTAATCAAATTAACAATATGTTTTCTCTTTATCAAACACCAATTATAAAAGTTTGGTGTAATAAATAAAACTTCAAACACATACACATCAATGACAAATTGATTATCCAGATGTAAAATTACTACACAAGAAAATAGAACACATTTTAAGAATAATACAACAGTTTTTAACTTGACAATTGTAAAAAACAGAAGTCTATATATTTTAACACTAATACTCATATTTATGACTGAAAAATAGGCAATTATTCTACTAGTAACTCTAATTAAATTAGTGTATTTTAAAGAACTGTTTATTTAAACTTTAATAAAATTAAACCAAATCTCAAACAAGTCTTTTTACATATCAAAAAACTTTTTAGACTTCAAAATATTTAAACCAAGTAATCTATCAGTATTAGCAAAATTAATTATTAAAAAACTTTTATCAATCAAAAATTTAGATGTTAACTTAAACCAATAAGACATATGGCTTTTTGGATTTAATTTTTTTTATTAATAAAATGTTTTTCAACTTATTATATTTCCTTTTTTGTCTAAAAGTTTATTATCAAAAGCAATTCCAAACTACTTCAAAAAAAAACAAAGCTATAATACAGAAATTTTCTTAAAATGTTTAATATCAGAAATTTACTAAGATCACAAAATACATTAAGCATATTGTTTATTAAAGATAGATTATTGTTCAAAAAAATTTTTACTATCTCAACCAAAAAATTATTTACTGAACTAATATACAACTTAACAAGAAACTACAAAAAATTCAAAAAAGATTATCACAAAATCTACAAATCCAAAAATCTATGTTCAAACAATTGTCTAAGAATGCTCAACATATTAGAAAATACAATTAATAAAACCAATTTTTCTTCAGACTGTACTTGTTCAAAAGACTTTAAACCATACAAAAATAAATAATATAAAGCCTTACTAAGAAAATTATATGGCAAACTGGTTTTGGCTTTAAAACTTCTTTTGATTATTATATCTCACTTATAATACACACTTAATAAAACAAAACTAAACTGTAACTGGTAGCTAACTATAGACTATAAAACAGCTAAAACTAAATAAGAAAATTGTTTATTTGTAATTGTTTTTTTCAATACTATATTAGAAAAAAACATAATATTGACATAAGCTTAAGCCAAACTAGACTTAAAAAAACTCTTAGTTAACAAAAAAATCTATGCAATTCACTTTTTTTAGCAATTAAAATTGGCAAACTATTGATTATTAATAAAGTAATTTTAATATTCTGATTGATAAAAATAGTTATTGTCTTTTCATTATTAATTGAAATATTATTAATATCAAAAAATTTACTAGCAATATTCAAAATGTATTAAATAAAAGCTTGACTACTCTTAATTTAAATTGTGTTATTAACAAAAGCACTAACAGCAAAAAATGATGTTTTTTCTTCAATAGCCTTAATTTTGCCAGTTTTGGTTACAAACTTTATATTAATTTAGTATTTACACAAATCCTTAAGTCTTTTAACTTTACACAAAAGTGGATTATAGAAAATTCTCCAAAGAAGAAAAGAAAAAACTTTATTTTGATCCAACTTATTATGTACTTTGTAACTATCTAAAAATCTAAAGTTAGTTATTATTTTATTAATTTAATTCTCATATATATTGACAAAAAACTCAATAAACTAACTGCATATCTTAATGTACTACAAGTTAGTCCTTAAATAATATTATCTTACTAAATTATAAGCTTTATACATATCTTGTAAAACCAATCAAAGTTTTTTATTCTTTTCTAGTATATCTTTGACAACTGATCTAATAGCAAAAATAGAAGACTAAATTGAAATATTTTTTAATACTAAAAAGTTATTGCCATAAAAAACATTAAATTTACTACACATTAAGAATATTCAATTAGAGAAAATTTTTAATAGAATTTTTTTAGCAGTTTTAATTAGTATAATAAATTAGATATTTATTAGAATGCTATTTTATTTATAAAATTTGAGGATTATTAAAACTTATGCTCTCTTTTAAGAAACTGGAATCATACTTAAAGTTAAACACAAATTTAACAACTTTAAAAGACATTTTAACATTTTATCACTATAATGTTTTTACAGTTTATTTAAAATTCTTGACAACTCAATAGTTTTATTACTTGGTAAATTATCAATTACTAAAGCTAGTTTTTTTATATTAATCTCTTTTATCACACCAGAAAAGACATTATGATTAATATAATTTAAAAGTATATATTAGTAAAACTAAAGTTCAAGTATTTTCAGAGATACTGACTATTTTTTTATTTATTTTTTTATGATTTTATTAATCTTAAGCTTTATTTTATTAGGCTTTACAATTAATACATCTTTAACTACCAAATAATCCAAAACAACTTTGTAAAAAGACTGTTCCAAAATATTTTTTATCATTTGCTCCTTATTAGAACAGAAATTTTCCATATGTTATTTAATTGCTTTTTAAATAGCTGTGTTTTCAGATGTCTTTAATTAATTATACTTGAATTTTTGATACTTTTTTTTAATTATTAACAAATATTTAATAATATTTGTTAATTTTATATTATTTAGAATTATATTGGCACTTTTAAATATTTTAATACTATTAATAATTGCTAAACTTTAACAAGACAATCAAATTTTAACAGATTTCTAAAATTCTATTTTTTTACAATCTTAGCAATAAACACTTCTAACTTGAAAATTTTTGACAATTGTTTGTTTTTGAACAATTATATTTATTATATTAATGTTTAAAAAATATTACATTGGCAAATTGTATTATAATTTCTCTTAATACTTTTAAGACTCTGCTTTCTTGAACATATTTAATACCATTAGCAATTTATTAAAAAAATACTTCTTAAATTATATCTATTTGGCTTTACTTGCATTTTTTATTTTAAATTTCTATCAATTCTTATTAACTTGCTTATAAATGCTCTTAAAATAAACATTTAAAGACCACTTAAACTAATTAAGACTAAGACTGCCTTGTAATTTATATTAAAAAATTTTGACACAATATTAATCTTATGGTTTATAACAGTAAATACCAGATTTTTATTTACAAACACAAAATCTAACATCTTTTTAACACTCTTAAAATTGCTTTAAATAGAAGTTTTGACTAATAAATATTTATTGAATATATTAACCAAACCCAGATTTAAACAAAACTTAAAACTTGTATTCTTTTTGATTTATTTTCATTAAAATTTCTACTTAAGACCACAAAAATGCTAGAATTAATGTTATGACAATAAAAAAATTGATTTTTAATGTTTGCTCAAATCTAATCTTAAAAAAGGCACTAATATACAACCTCAAGATTAAGAGTTTATTTTTAAACAAAAGACAAACTAAAACAATTCAGTTTGAAATTTTGTTAACTTTTAAGACATACCAAGCCAAAAAATTGTTTATAATTATAGTTATCTTAGTGCCAAAAAAACTTTTATTCAAACCAAATGTGAAAATCTGTATTTTTTTAAACTTATTATTATTTAAGACCTAATATTAGACATCAATTTAGTTTCTGTAATAATAAAATCATATTATCTAAATTAATATATTATTAAATATTTGCTTGTTTAGCAAAAACATTAATATCTTTAATATTATACATAGCAATTTTTTACACAAAATCAGTTATTAAGAAAAAAAAATGCTTAAACCAAAACCAATATTGTTTACCTTAACCATAAAATTTAAAACTGTATCTAAAAGACTTTGCAAACTGTTCTTTAATTTAAAAATTATTAACAAATCCAAAAATACTGCTTCTATAACAGTTCTACTACTAATGGCTATATTTAATTTTTACTTATTATTATATTTACTTCTTAATTTGTGATAAAAGAATTACTAACAGCTAACATTTAGGGCTAAGTTAGAAAACCATTGGTTTAAATATATCTAATTTCTTAGTCAGCTTTTTAATTTGCTCTATAAGACTAGCAAAATTGTGCTTAAGAGCAGCAAACTTATTATTTACTTTTACAGACACTAATAAAAAAAATTTAATATTTAAAGACAAACTAACACCAAGAGAGACCAGAAAAATTACACAAGAAAAAAAACTATTAGCAATTTAAGCCCAAGTTTTTCTATTAAAAAAAACTGAATAAGCAATTGGCATCTGCTTTTTTTTATATATATTCATTAAATAAATTTAATCTAAAAATTAACCATCTTTTTATTGTGACCACTTAAATTTCTATTTACTGAATATGCATCAAAAACATAACTGAATTGTTTACATTAAACACAACAAACCAAAAAAAACCAGCCCAAAGCAAATTTACATTTTTAAAAACTGGAATAGAATTAATAACAGTTTTTTTAAATGTTTTATTAGTAAAACAATTTACAACATATTTGTTACATATATATTGTTACAGATTAGAGTAACAAGCTAATAGATAGCAAAAAAAAACAGAATTATTTAATAATAGAAATAATCAAAAAGAAAATTACAATAAGAGAGTAAATTGAATATATATAAATTTAATATACATGATTAGTCTTATAAAAATCACAGTTGCAAATCTTTTCTGAAAATCTGAAAGTAGAAAAATAGTCTGTAATTATCAACAAAATAACACTGCTGCTATTATTCTATGTAAATCTTAAAATTAATAACAAATATTATTGTGTTTTTCAATCATTTTTTTATTCAATAAATCACAAATGCAAACAATCACTTCTTAGACTAATTTTAACAATATAAATTAAAAAAGAAAAAAAATTAAGATATGTAAATACCAACAAGTAATTTTTTATCTTAAGATATTCAGATATTTAAAGGTAAAGAAAAGTAAATAAACAATATAAAAGAAAGTAATTAATAGTGGGTTTTATTTCATTATTTTAATTGTGTCTTTTTGTAGCTAAGAGATTCATTATTTAAATAGTTATTAAAAGTGGTTAATGACCAGATTAATGTTTAAGTTAATAATTAGGTCAATAATTAGATTAATAATCAGGTTAATGATCAAATTATTAATTACTATCTAAAAATAGGGTGGCTAATTATATAATATTAGTGGCTAATACATGTGATAACTAATAAAAAGTATGGGTTTCAACTATAATATCATCTTCTCCAAAGAAATTAAGCTCTAGCAAAATCAAGTTATTCATTAAATAATCTATTTAAAAAGTTTTATCTAGTTCAAAACTAACTAGTTTATTAAAATTTTTTGTAAATAAGATATATAATACTTAAGGCAAAATGAGTTCTGTATCCAAGAGACCAAATCTTTGTATAAAAGTTTTGGCTCTTTTAGCAATAGACAAAACTCTTAAAACATCTAACTATATAATATCCAAAATTTCTCTCTGTATCTTTAAAGTTGTTTTCTTTATGAGTTTTATATCTTTTATAATTTTACCAAGGTAATCATAGAATTTTAATTGTTTTTTATATGACAAGTTTTTGTCTATAGACAAGATTTCTTGAATTGTTTTTCCAATTGTGCTGAAAGATGGAAATATAGCTGCTGTTATACTTTTTAACAGATATTTATTCATTTTGCTACCAATTTTTTCTTTTTTGGTAATGGTTTTTTTTGGTCTAATAACAATATGTGTTCTATTATTATTAGTTATAGTAGTCTGTTTTTCAATAGTCAAAGTAGTATTTAAATAGTTTTTGATCCAATACTTATGGAAATTATAAAAAATGTTTTGAATGTTTTAATTCAGGAAATAATTGTTAATGTTGATTGAAAATACTTTTGTTTTGGAAATAATGCATTTATTTATATTTGATTTTTGCTGATCATTTGAATTGGTATTATTACAACAGACAACCAATTAGGTCGTTTATGATATTTTTTGAATCATATACTATGAATAAGGCAATCATTAAAGATTGTTCCAGGTTAAATCTTGTATAATATAAAAACCATTGTTCAAAACTTTGTTGACTAAAAAAAGTTCTTTCTATTGACTAGAGAATTTATTATTATAGATATTGTCTCTGTTTAAATAATATTCTAATATTAAGTCTTTAACACTTAAGAAAAGTGTTTTATAAGTTTTTTTTTCTTAAGCTTTTCTTGGAACTGTTTTATCTTTTCAAAGACAATTATTTATGCTTCTACCAATAAGTCAAGAATGATATTAAGTTTTTTTTCTAAAATGTCCTTATAATTCTCTATTGTGATTTTTTCAAAAAGTATTGTTTTAATATTAATTTCTATTGGTAGTATTGTCATATGTTCATAGAGTAGATAAAAAAGTTTATAACTTGTTATGTCATAATTTACAGTTCTATAAGCAAACAAAGCTAAAAGCAGTACTTTGTTTCATAAGTTTGTTTCTTTACTAATTTTAACTAAGGTTTTACATAGTATTTTATTGAAACATTTTACTAAGCTATTTGTCTAAGGGTAGTAAAGAAAAAAAAGTTTATAATGTATTCTATTTTTCTACAAAGTTTTTCAACCAGTGTACTAAGAAAAACTCTTCCTTTATCAAATAAAAATTCTTTAAAACAGCCATAATAGCAGATAATATTTTCATAAATGAAATTGGCTAATAAAACTGCTATTTGATTTGGAGTGGCTTTTGTTTCTACTTACTTTATAAAATAGTCAGTAGCTGTAATAATGTGTTTATTACTATTAAGAGTTATTATTAGAAGTTCAACAATATCTATGCCAATTTTGTCAAATAGCTGACCAACAGAAATTGAATAAATATCTTTTTTTCGATTGAATTTGTCTCTTCTTTGGCAAATATTACAGATTTTGATGTACTCAGCAATATTTTTTCCTAAGGTAGGCCAATAATAATGAGCTAAAGTTTTTTGAATTGTTTTTTTTTTCAAAGTGTTTAGTTAATGGATTAATGTACATATTGTAGATCACAATTTCTTTTTCTTCAAATCTGATAACTTTTTAAAGATGATCAGAATTTTTCTTGTTTTTTTATATAACTGGTTCTGACAAATCAAATAGAAATTTGATTGTTTATGCAAATATTCTTTTTGCTGTCCAGGATATTTTGGTAGATATTATTTTTTACTCAAAAATTCTATTAAGGCAGAGTAGTTGTCCAAGTCTATTATTGTGTTTGTTTATAAGAGAGTTACTAATAATTAAATTGGTTTGGTTAAAAGATTGTACTATTATTAGATAATAAGTCTAAAGAAAATGTTAGTATTTTGATGATTTGCTTGTTTGTGGTATTGAATATTATAGTTAAATTTATCCAGATGAAGTATCTAACGATTTATTCATTTGTGTTTCAGCTTTTTTTTGTTGTGCAGCTTAATGATTTATTATCACTAAGAATTTTACACTAAAAAAATATTGGTCCCAGTAACTAGTAGTCTAAACTACTGCTAAATATTTTTGTTCAATAATTGAATAGTTCTGTTCTGCTAATGTGAAGATTCTACTGACATATGCTATAGCATGTTTTCTGTCATCTTCATTTTTTTGTAAGAAGACAGCACTGTTACAAATAATTAATTTGGGTAGTTAAAATAAATAACAAACTTATAACTTGGTGCTCAATAACTAATATGGTTGGTGATATCTAAAGGTTTTGATGTCTGAAAGTTTTGGTTGAGTTTTTTGTATAATGAACAGAGATTCAATATCAATTTTTTGTTGTGCTGTTTCTAGTTTTTTCTTCAACTTTCAAGTTGGTGTGTATTGTTGTTTATAGCTTCTCAAAATATTTATTTCATCAATTTTTTTCTTAGCTTGATGGCCAGTATTTTCTGGTAAGCTATATTTAATTTTAAGTGTTTACTCTTATTCCTGGGTCTTTTATTAGTGCTATATTCTGATGTTAGTACCCCATGCATTTATTTGTTCAATCAATTAGTAAACAACAACCAAAAAAAAATAAAAATAAAATAAAAGAAGATAAAATAAAAAGAAGATAAAAAAAAAGAAATTAGTATCTTGTCAATAGTCATAATCAAGAGCTATTGTTCTAGTGTAATATAATGTTAGATTCTATCAACATAGAGTATTAATAGAGTAGAAATAATTAATATTTTTTAATCAAGTAATGATAATATAGATTCAAGTAATAATTTAATAATTTATTAATATGTAATGTAGATTTTAAACTGCTTCTAACTGTTCTTAACTGAAAATTCTAGCTGTCTGTTTTAGCTGTGAATTCTATCTTTTCTGCTTTTAACACTCTTACTATATATACATAATTGATGTTTTATAAGATCTTACACATTTGTAAACAATGTGCTATAATTTTTTAAGCAATGCTTATATTACTGAGCAATGTGTTTTAATCTATTAACATTGCTCACATTGCTAAGCAATATGCCATAATTCATTAACAATGTATTCACATGCTCAATACTATTCTCTTATTGATCTATTTTTCTTATCTGTTTTTTTACTATTTTTCTTGCACTCTTTTTTATAAGTAATATTATTTATTTTTTTTTAATATTAAGCTCTGTCAAAATTTTTATTTTGGATTAATTTTATTACTTTTTTTTCTAATACCATTTGTTTCAACTTTGGTTTTTATGTCTTCTATTTGTAAGTTGTTTATTCTTTTTTACTGGTTAATAATTATTGTTTCTATTTCTGGATGTAGTAGTATTTTTGAATAATTTTGAAATATGGTATATATCTAATAGATTGTTTTAATATGAAGTAATAAGTTTGTCTTCTTTCTAATAAAGTTTTTAATTTGCTATATTATTTTTTAATTGAATATTTTATTGGATTTGTTAGTATATAGTTCTTAAATATTTAGCTTTTGTTCTAACTAATAGTAACAATATGATATTAAAAGTTGTTTTGTTTAATGTTTCCAACTTTTTTTTGTTAGCTCTTCTGTTAAAATAATTATAGATATTTTTCCAAAAGTATTTTTTTCTTTTTCTATTATTTTATTTAACTACTGTTTTGTTAAGTTTAGTGATTGCTAATATAGTGTATTTTCTATTTTTCTTCTTTTTTTTGTGTTCCAATAGCAGATTGTTTGGTGATTGATAATAATTTCTATATCCAATTGTTGTTGATTTACAGCTTAGAATAATTGTTGAGCCATTGAATAGATGTGATCTGGAATTTTCATTTTTCTGTTGTTGTTTTTGTCATGTTGTTACTCATAGAAAAAACATACAAAAAAACAATAAAAAAAAACAAATAGACCAATAAGAAAATAAGAGCTAATACATGAGCATATTGTTTAATAATGTAGAGTATTCCTTGAAAAGTTATAGCACATTGCTAAAAAATGTAAGCAATCTTGTAGAATTCAAATTATGTATATATAGCAAGAATGTTAAAAGTAGAAGAAACAAAATTAATATTAAGATTACTCTATTAAAACATTTTAATTAGAATCATCATTATCAATAAAATAATTATTTATTATTTAAATCACTCTTCTTACTATCAACATTTATGTTAATAGTATTTAATATTTGATTACACTAGAACAATAACTCTTGATTACAGCTATTAATGGAATACTAACTTTTCTAGTCTTGGCTTATTTCTTTATTTCTCTTTTCATTATTTTCATTATTCCTTTTATTTCTTTTTTTTTCTTTTGGTTTTATTGTTAATTTACTAATTGATTAAAAAAATTAACATGTAGGTTAGTAACATCAAGATATAGCACTAGTAAAAGACCCAGGAATAAGGATAGATATTCGGAATTGAGAATAAGTTATCAGAAAATTGCCAGCCACTATGCTGAAAAAAAAATTAATAGAATTGTAATTCTGGAAAACAATAGATCAAACAATACTTGAATTTCTGTCTATTATACAAAGAACTCAACGAAAATTTTCAGACCAAGAAAACTTTCAGAAATTACCAACAATATTAGTTAATGAATACCAAGTTACAAGTTTGTTATTTGATTTGAGACTCCAAATAATTACCTGTAACATTTGGTGCTCCTTGTAAAGTATAATCTTATAAAAAATCAGCACCAACAAAACCATTCAAAAATGGCAAAATCAGAAAAAAGAGAAACAAACCATTTAGGATTTGCCAAATTCTTATTTTAATACTACTGTTAATACTTAGAATTAACCAACAACCAACTATTAGTGGAATTAGCATTCAACTTTTACATCAACAAAAAAATTAAATATTTCCTAAAAGAACCAGTAAATACTGAATCAGCAAAGAAAAATTTCTATAACAAATTAATTCAATATATTAACTTATCATTAAACTACAACTTCACACCAATTATTACTAAAATCAACAAAAAAATTGAAAATCACACTTAACAAACATTTTCTATTATTTATGCAAAAAAAAGCAAAGGAAAACTACAAACACCAGCAAGAACTCTAAAGCAAATACAATTATCTATTTGGAAAAAACAGAGAGTTGATTTATCAGCTAATCAATCCTACTATCACACATCTAAAAGTATTATCAATATACTATCAACAGGTGTATTTACAGCAAACATGACAACTCTATTAAACAGACTTCTATTCCAAAGTAAACAGAAAAAAACAGAGTTATAAGAAACCTATGGTAATTATTTTGAAGGATTTAAATTACAATCTCCAATACCATCAGAATTTTAATCACTACCACCTCAACCAAATTTCAGAACTGCTAGTCTTTAGAAAGTAATGGAATTAGAAAAAGAAGAAAATAAAGATTGGAAATTTAATTATCAAAACCTGATTTCAAAAAATTCAGAAATCTGATTGTTCCAACTCAATAAAATCAGAACAATCCAAACATCTCTCCTATTATTTTTCAAAACTTATTGTCAGTAATCATGATTAATTTACCACCAGTTTTACCAATTGCCAAATAGCAATAACAACAACCATAACTATTAACTTAGCAGTAACTTTAATAACAACCACAACTACAACAATAACAACTATTACTAACACCAATAGCTTATGTTCCAATTGCCAAACTTAAGAAATTCACTGGCAAAGAAGATGATATGCAAGTATGGCTCAACAATATAGAAAAAGCCATCACAGCTAATGGATAGAACAATGTCAGAGCATTATAGACAATTTTATATTTTCTTTAAGATACTGCCAATTTATGATATCAAAGTTTGATTCAGAAACCCCAAGACTTTAATGCATTTAAAGTGGAATTTTTGAAATATTTTAGCAATAACAATAGCATCAATCACCTAGCAAATAATTTTACAACCATCAAACAAGGAGATACTAAGGCAGTCACTACATATTTAAAATGCTTCTATTACAATCTGCATTAAATACAAGCAATAGACATAAATTACTTTACAGCACTACAAATTCTAAACCAATTCATTTGTGAACTATGCAGTAGTATCCTCCAGTATATATATCTAATGTACCCACAAATGCTTTCAAATACAGTTACCAATGCCTAAGATTTCAAATCAGTTGAACTCAAAGCTAACCATATCCAAACCATTAATCTAGTGATAAATGAATTATCTGAATTGGATTCCAAATTGAAACAACTTAATGATTTAATTAAACAGAAATTAAAAAAATACTTAACTAACAACAATTATGCCTTCTATTAATTACTACAACATTGTAACAATCCCAGAACCTACAATTAGCACTATAATCAGTCATGTCCTATGTTATCATCAACTCAATTATTATGACAACAAAAGACACATATTTGCCACAATTATAGTAAACAAAGTCACATTAGAGTTAACTGCCATATCAAAATAAATAATTAATAATCGGAAAATCAATATCAAAACTCCAATTGCAGATTACAAACTCCAAACTATACCAACAATTTATCCAATGAACCATATTAATATCAACTCCATTATCCATAAATGACACAACAACCAATATATATACTTCCAATCTATTAAATCTCAGCTTCAGTCATTTATTAACTGCAGCCACAAGTAATGTATTTACTCTAACTTATTACAACACTGCCATAAAATCTAGCTCAGATATCAGCCAGAAATCCAAGACCAAAAATCATGTATACCCAACAAAACTGGTAATCAGCAATAGTAATGCATTAACTAATTCTCAGCTCTTTACAACAGCCATCAGGATTACACCAGTGGAGTTTGGAATTTAGATATCATCAAAATCCAAATTTCCAGAACTATTTAAGTCTTTTAGTTACTTCAGAAGATGCTAAACTCAGCAACCAAGAACCCAATTGAACCCAATTTCTTACCAACAACATATCTCCAACAATTATTACTGAAAATAAATCACTTACTGTCATTTTTCTCTTTGAATTGGAGAAACTAGTTAAAATGCTGCTTTTCAGTAAAGCCACTTTTGAATTAAAACTCATCACTGCAATGTACACTAATGCTAAAGTAAATGGTCAGTCCATCAAACTGATTCTAAACAGAGAGCATTATTACATAACAACTCATAGACCAATTAAGTCACTGAATTGATTATGCTGTCAGTGCCAAAATTATTACTGCCAATAGAACAATAAAAATGCCTATTGGTAAGATTGATGACTTTTTATTTAAAGTCAGTGGCATAATTATGTCCATAAAGGTTCTTATTATAAAAGCCATGCAATACTAAGCTCTTGTTGGTAATAACTGGTTGACCAAAACCAATGCTGTGCTCGACTAAAACACCCAAGAGCTACAACTTAGTCAAAATAGCTAACACACTCAAGTACCAGCCACTTGCAGTTACTTCAAGACTACCACTCTATTAGTATCATTAATAGAATTTGAGAAAAAAGAGAAAAAACTTATCTAAAAAGCCTATAAAGTCTTATAGACTGAAACTAATTACAACAAATTACCACCAATACTCTCTTGGAATAATAAGAGAAAAAAAAAAGAAAACAAGCCACAAAAAAACACCATTAGCAGTGAAACCACTAGTAACTGGAAAAAATTCTACTTAACTGACACTAGACTAAAACCCCCATATATATTATTGAAATATAAAAACTGCAAGAAAAAGCTGTTATTTATAGGAGCTTAGATTGTATCTGATAAAGACTATTGAACATGCACTCATTATTACTGTAAGCTGTGTTACCAAAAACAATATAATTATCCAAAATGACAAGATAAGTAAGACAATAAATCATGTTTTATTTGTAAAGAACAGTTACTTGACAAAGAAATATGAAATAACATTTTTGAACAAAGAGAAACATGTGACACATTATGTTAATACATGATTCTTATAAATGACTGGGTGAGTCATGAAATGTCTTTCAATACCACATAAAACTGAGCTTTGTTATACTTAGACAGTTATTTACATGATGAAAACAAGATCTGGAGGATGGTGAAAGCCAAAGTTGAAGACATTTTGCCCAGTGAAATCCTGGAAATAAAAAACAACTTACTGAAACCAGTTGACATCATTTTTATTTCTAACTCTAACACATTTTTTAATATTAAAACAGGCCCAAAAAAATTCTATGAACATTACCAAAGCCTAGTGCCCACCAAAAAAAAACAAGAACAGCATTTGGAACAGCTAAACACAAAACTATGTAGACATTGTCTAATTCTTAGTAACTTTGAATATTGTAATAATTGTAATATTGTTTACAATCTACCATCACAAATAATCTATTCAATTTCTAAAAAAAAGAGCCAATTGGTAAGTGCACAACAAAATTGGAATTGAAGTTCAATCCTAATTTAAACTCTAATAATAACAATAATAATAATAGTTTCAGCTCTATTCAAAATGGCAATAATAACAACAAAGATTCAAACTCCAATTCAAATACAGAACAATATATTACACTCTTTGACCTTTCAAAAAAACAAGAACTCAAATGGTTCAGTGATAATGATGAAGATATTATGTCAGAATGCATATATAATACCAATAGAAGATTTGATTTGAGATATTCAAAAAAAAATGCCATCAAATTTACACACCTGTATTGATCTGAAAGTAGTACTAAAAATTCTAGCAACAACAATAGTCCAACTAGCATCTAAGAGTAGTTTAGCAAAAAAAGAGATTAATATAAGAGGAAGAATAATTGACACAGAATATGTAAAAAATATCATTGCAATACTACAAAATGACTCAGAAAAAAAAAAATTTATTGAACCAAATGAAAAGATAGTACAGGCAATATTTCTGTCTCTGGTTAAAATAGCTTAGTTAGTATCAGTAAAAAAAAAGAAAGAATTAGGGATGACAAAAAGAGGGATAAATGGATTTGAATTTATGAATAGAATAAATATATCAATTAATATGGCAGAGGAAAAGTAAGAAATCAACCTCAAATTTTTGAAGTAGAAATCACTATTTGTAAATCAGAAAAGATTGCTATTACTAATCTCTAAATACCAGCTAAAAGTTACAAACACATCAAAATTTTCATTCACAATACAATTGGAGACCTTATTAAAATACCAAAAAAAATTACCATTGGATATTTGAGCACTAAAGTCGAAGACTAACCACTAAGCACTATCTCAAATTTTCCACAACTATACAGATATGTAAATATCATATCACAAACTATATATGAATAAGAGAAATGCTATTTACTCCAACCAAAATATTTAAAACAAATGGACTTAAAAAATCTAAACCCACTTCAATGAATGCAGCTCAAGATGTTGCTTAACAATTTTACTAATATTTTTGCCAGTAAAAATGAATTTGGCAAAACTGATATCATTTAACATCAGATCAAGACTGGAGATGCAATGCCAATTAAACAAAGAGCATACAGAGTACTATTAGCAAGCCATGAAATCATCTAACAGAAAATCAACCAGATGTTAGACAATAGGTTAATTCAACTATCAATAAGTTCATAGTCATTACCAGTAGTACTAGTTTGCAAAAAGAATGAAAAAATCTGCTTTTGTGTGGATTATAAAAAGCTCAACAGTGTTATTTATAAAGACAGTTATCTAACTTTACAAATTCAGGAATTATTTAATGCTTTTGGAGGAAAAAAATGGTTTTCCACTTTGGATTTAAATAGTGATTACTGGCAAATAACCATGAAACTGAAAGACAAAAAAAAAACTACATTCATCATAAGAAAAGAGAATTTCGAATTTAAAGTTATGTTATTTGGTTTAACCAATATACCAGCCACTTTCCAATAATTTATTGAAATTGTTTACCCTAGATTACTATGGAAATCAGTAATTGTATACTTGGATAACACAAATGTATTCTTAAAAACATTCAATGATCATTTTCATTATCTATAACAGATGTTTAAGAGATTAAAAAAAGCTGAACTGAAACTAAATGCAAACAAATGCTTCTTTGGCAAGACAGACCTGAAATTTTTAGGATATATCATAAGTAAAAATAGAATTAAGATGGATTTAAACAAGATTAAGATTGTTAAAAACTTCTCAGTACCAACAAATCTTATAAAATTAAGAGTATTCTTGAATTTTGCTGAATACTATTACTATTTTATCCAGAACTTCTCCAAATTGGCTCAATTATTTCACCAACTTCAAGCCAAAAATATGAAATATGAATAAATTAAAGCTCAATAAGAAGCTTTTAATATACTAAGAAGAAAGCTTATTTAAGCATCAGTACTAATCTATCCAAATCACAACAAGCTATTTATTATTACTATTGATGCATCTGGTCAAGCATTGAGAGCCATACTGTTTCAAAGAAGATTGAATGGACAAGAACATCCAGTAGCATATTCTAGCCAAAGTTTAAGTTCAGCAGAAAATTATTATAGAACACTAGCATTAGAATATTTAGCTATCTATTAAGCAGTCATAAAAAAAAAAATATCTAAGCCAGAAATTTGAAATATACACTGATCACAAAAGATTAATATCAATCCAAAAGCAAAAATTTGGAGATAATCACCATACCAGATAGAAAATAGAACTTTTATTATTCAAATATACTGTATATTATAAAAAAAAAAAAAAAACAGAAATATTGATAGTTTGTTGTAAATGAGACAAATCTAAGAACATTTCAACTCAAAAATATAACAAAAGATAAATACACAAAAATATTAACAACTCCAGCACTATATTAATATTTAATAGTTTAAGGAAATTATCTCAAAAGAAACAAAACACATAAAACAACAATCAAAATATATTATATTAAAAAAATAGAAAGAATTTAGATCAACCACTCAGAGTAATTACAGAACTGGAAAAAGAAACAATACTATATAACATGTATTCAGATCTAACAGCAAGACATTTTTATAAAGAAGCAATCATAGAAAGAACCAAAAAAAAATATTATTGGCTATTAATGTATCCAGATATTATTCAATATATTCAAAATTGTGATACTTATCAGAAAAAAAGAGAAGCAAGACCCAATAAACCATTAAGACCAATCAAAGTAGAATAACTATTTGATAGAATTAGAATTAACTTAGTCAGATCATTAACAATAACCAACAGAGGCAATTGTTATATAATAGTAGCTATAGACTATTTCACAAAATAGCCAGAAGCAAAAGCAATTCAAAGAGCAGATACAGAATTTATGGCCAAATTTGTTCATCAAGATTTGATTTGTCAACATAGATGCCCAAAAAAATTATTATCAGATCAAAAAACTCACTTTGTAAACAGAATATTAACAGAATTAAGCCAAAAATTTAGAATTAAGAGACCATCATTATTACCATATTATTCATAAACAAATGATTTAATTGAAAAATTCAACAGAACATTGTGTAAAGCAATTGCTAAAATCAGCCAAAAAAATCAAGACAAATGGGATTTGTTTATATCATCAATACTATTTGCTTATCAAACAATGAAGCAAGATACTATATAAGTAATACTATTTGAATTAGTATATGGTAGAACAGCAATATTATCAGTTGAGATAAAAGTCAACACATATCCAATAGAATCAATAACAGAAGACAATTTTCAAGACATATTGTTAAGAAAAACATATAACTTAATAGAAACTTTAGAAAACAAATAAAAAAAAGCAGCTGATAATATTTAAAGATCACAAGAAAAACAAAAAAAACAATATAATAACTAATTACCAGATAAACCAGTTGAATTCAGAATTGGAGACAAAGTACTCTTATATTATATCAGAGCAGAAAAACAATGGAGTGGAAAATTTGATCCCAAATAGGATGGATTATTTCACATTAAAAAAATTCTAGGAAATGAAGCTTACAAACTAAGATGAGACAACAAAATTTTAGCTAAAGCAATACATGGAAATCGACTGAAACTATATTACAATATAGTACCATTATCTACCAATAATATTTCACAACTAGAAATACAATGAATACTAATTCAACCAGATAAAATCCCACAAGATATTAAACCAATTGATTTAAATGCATCAAATTAATTAACTAAAAGAGTATATAAAGACACAATATATATGACAAAAAAAACAAAGAAAATGAAAATATCAGACTATATCCACATCTTAGTTTAACAATTATTTTAGGGCTTAAATCAACAACAATTAGACATAAAAATTACCATCAATCACCAAATAATTTGTTATTGAAACACCAAACAAAAAGAAAAAAGTACACCATATTAGAGACCACAGAACCAACCAGAAAACTGGTCAGAGAAAATAGAAAAAAAAGTGAAGAACACATTTGAAAAAAAACCCATTATGGTTCTAACAGAACTTTTAAAAAAAAATTGGAAACAGTAGATAGAACAACTTCTAATACTATACTGTTACTATTAGTTGGGACAAAAGTTGGATATTTGGAAGTTATATCTTGATAAAACCAAAAAAATATTCAATTAAGAGATAATATAGAATATTGAAGACATTATTGAAAAAAAACAAATCTAATACTACATATTAGAACAATTTATTAACTACATACAATATTTTAAAACTATCCAGAAACATTGCTACATCCTGACATGGAAACAATAACTATTAACTAGTGAAGAAGAATAAACAATTCGCAAATTAAAGATATAAGAAACAGAATTAAACAAATGATATTAGAGAGAAAAGTCATAAACCTAATTCAAAATAAAAATTTTAATAGAGCTCAATATTAAAAAAAAAACATAATGTTACTCATAGAAAAAACATACAAGAAAATAGTAGAAAAAACAGATAGACCAATAGGAGAATAAGAGCTAACACATAAGCACATTGCTTAGCAATATGAACATTGCTTAAGAAGTTATAGCACATCACTCAGAAATGTAAGCAATCTCATAGAACTCAAATTATGTATATATAGTAAGAGTGTTAAAAACAGAAGAGACAGAATTGATACCAAGATTATCTCATTAAGACATCTTAGTTAGAATTATCAATATTAATAAAATAATTATTCACTGTCTAAATCACTTTCTCTACTATCAACACTTTATATTAATAGTATCTAATACTTAATTACACTGAAACAATAGCTCTTGATCATGGTTATTAATGGAATACTAACTTTTTTTGTCTTGACTTATCTCTTTATTTCTTTTTTCATTATTTTTTTTATTTTATTTTATTTTAGTTTTATTGTTAATTTACTAATTTATTAAAAAGATTAACACATGGGGTACTAACATCAGGATATAGCACTGATAAAAAACCCAAGAATAAGAGTAAACACTCGAAATTGAAAATAGCTTATTAGAAAATTGCTGGCCATCATGCCAAGAAAAAAATTAACAGAATTACAATTCCAGAAAGCAAAGAATTAAACAATACTTGAATTTCTGTTTATTATACAAAAAACTCAACCAAAACTTTTAGACCAAGAAAACCTTCAAAAATTATTAACAATATTAGCTATTAAGTACCAAGTTATAAATTTGTTATTTAATTTAAGACCCCAAATAATTATCTGTAACAATATATATTGTGTTTTTTTATATTATTTTGGTTAATCACTTTGACATATTTGTGTCAATAATTATAATTGGTTCTAGATCTCATAAAATTTTATCTGGTTGGACTAGTATTTGTTATGCTTTTAGTTGTGGAATATTACTAATAAATGATAATACTATATTGTAATATGATTTCAGTCATCTTTATATACTGCTTTAGCTAAAATTTTGTTGTTCTATCTTAGTTTGTAAGCTCTATTTTCTAGAATTTCTTCAATATGAAATAGTCCATTTCATTTGAAATCAAATTTTCTATTCTATTGTTTTTCTACTTTAGTATAATATAATAGTACTTTGTCTCCAGTTCTGAATTCAACTGGTTTATTTGGTAATTGGTTATTATGTCAATTTTTTTGTTTTTTTTATCACTTTTGAATGTTATCAACTGCTTTTTATCTTTTGTTTTTTAAAGTTTTTATTAGTTTGTATCTTTTTTTCAGTAATGTTTTTTGTAAATTGGCCTCTGTTATTAGTTCTATTATATATGTGTTGATGTCTATCTTAACTAATAATATTGCTGTTTTACTATAAACAAGTTTAAATAATATTGCTTGTGTAGTATCTTGCTTTATTGTTTGATAAGCAAATAGTACTGATGATATAAACAAATTCCATTCATTCTGAGTTTTTTGGTTAATCTTAGTTATTGCTTTACACAATATTTTGTTGAATCTTTTAACTAAGCTATTTGTTTGTAGATAATATGATAATAATAATAGTCTTTTAATTCTAAATCTTTGATTTAATTCTGCTAATGTTTTGTTTACAAAATAGGTTCCTTGATCTAATAATAATTTTTTCAGACATTTGTGTTAACAGATCAAATTTTGGTGGACAAATTTAGCTATAGATTCTGTATCTGCTCTTTGAATTGCTTTTACTTCTGGCTATTTTGTGAAATAATTCATGGCTATTGTTATATAATAATTGTCTTTACTGGTTATTGTTAATGGTCTGACTAAGTCAATTCCAATTTGATCAAATAATTATCCCATTTTAATTGGTTTTAGTGGTTTACTGGATTTTGTTCCTTCTTTTTTCTAACAAGTATCACAATTTTGAATGTATTAGATAATATCTGAATACATTAATAATGTTACTGGAGATTTTTGATCTCTTTTTTTGAATGTTGTTACTGTTTGTCTGTTGCTAATTTCACGTTTTTTGGAAGCAGTTGAACCTCCAATAACTGAATTTATCTTCAAATTATTTCCTATAATTTGAATTGCTGGGTTTATAAGTAGAATAACCAATTTTTTGCCAATTACTTTATGTAATTATATTGTAGTAAACATCAACTTTTTTCCAGAAATTGCTTGTCTGGAAGCTCACTAAAATGTGTAGTTATTTTGCTGTAAAAGTCAACTTTTCTATAGGAATTTTGTCTATAGACTACTCTAATGATTATAATAATAAAAAAATAAAAAATAAAAGAAATATAAAAGAAATAAGATTTTGTTAAGAGAATTGTTTTCTATTTAGGCTTGAAGTCACTAACAAATTACTGAAATTGGTAACTAATCAATTTCAAAATGTTAGTTTCTGTTGAGAGAATTTCAAGTGTAATAATCAAAGGATTTGGTTTTCAAATATTTAATTTTTATTTAAGATATGTAAAAGATGATTTGTTCTAATTAAGATATCTAAAGTAAAATACTATATGAAAATATATTTTCTTGAAGAAAAAAGCTCTTTTTTTATACAATTTGTTATAATACTAGTTTTTGAACTTGTGCTTTTTTCTTTGCTACAATTTTGGTGAACTAAAAATACATTTCGGCAAACTACAAGTTATTTTACTGAACTATTGATTATTTCGGCCAATTTTTATTAATTTCGGCAAATTTTGACTATATTGAATGGTTCAGAGTATTGTGTAATTTGATCATCTTAATTTCTATAGTACAAATTGGATTATTGATTAAGTAATAATATTTGATAATTTGATTAAATAATAAATAATAATCGAAATAATAATAATATATGCTAATTAATATTAGGAATTATAATGGTAATTTTATGCTAATTAATAGCAAAAATTCTACTGGTAACATAATCTCCTCCTTAAAACTGAGCTCTGTCAAAGTCCAAACACTATTTGTAATATTAAGATAGTGGTTCAAGATAATTAAAGTAATCTGGTCTAAAAATTGTTGAAATTTCAGTTCTGTGAGTTTTCTAATGTATTGAATCTTTATTGAATGAAGTATTAGATTTTGTAAGATATTTTCACAAATGTTGAATAAATTATAGAGTCTAAATGCTGCTCTAAGTTTGTAGTGAGTATTTGTTGATCCAGCTGCTGTCTTGAATTCATTGTGGATTTGGTTTTATATAGCTTTAGAAGTAATATTTGTTGTTTTAAGTTCTAGTTTTCATTCATAAAGTGTTTTTCTAATATGAAAATATTTATAGATAAGAGTATGTTCATTGTTTTGTTTATTAAGAAATAGTAGAAGTTTTTGTTGGATTGTAATATTTGGTGAAATGTCAATAGGGGCAAATAAAAAATTTTCTTTTAATGTTTGCTTTAAAAATTCTGGTAATTGATTTTCAGAGTGACCTCTTGTTTTTTTTAATAAGAATAATAATTCTGAGAATTATTTACTACTGGTGTTGTGATTTCTTTCTGAATGTAATTAATTTGACTTTTATTAATTGTTATGGATAAGTCAAGAAGTGTTTTTAAGGCTTATATTAATTTTTGGAATATTTGTTGAATATTTTGGAGAATAATCATGATAAAAATGACTAACTAAAAAAAAAATAAAGAAAATTAATTTTTTTGGGTATAAGGTTTTTATTTGTTTTTGGGTTTGAGTGTTTCTTGTAATTATTTATTATTTTTGTTTTCTGTTTTTGTGTGTTATTAAAAAGATTATTGTAAAAATTATGTTGAATTAAGTATTCAAGTTTGGTTATTGTTCTATAATAATTATTGGTTTTAAATTTCGGAAAATATTTTCAGAATTGATTAAAGAGAAATGTGTACCAATTTGTGAAATTAATAATTCAGAATTGTTTCTGAAATAATAGTGTTTCAAATGATTTCCATATGCAACTTTTGCTAGTACTTTGTCATCAAGTCTTAATTTATATGATCTATTGCCTAAAATTTCGTAAATATAAAATGGTTTATCCCATTTGTTTTTAAATTTTCCACTCTATTGTTTTTCAGTCTTAGTTCTGTGTAAGAGAACTTTATTTCCAACTTTAAATTCGTTGGTAACTAATGGTAATTTGTTGTTATATCTTTCTTTTTGTTGAGCTTAGAAGTGTTTATTATGAGCTGTTGCTATCCATTTTTTTTCTTTTAGTGTACTAAAAAGAGTATAGACTCTTCTCTGAAGTGTTTTTTGAAAATTTTTTTTATTGATTGGTTGTACTAAATATGTTTCTACTGTGAAATTAATTGGTAATGTTGCTGTTTTTTTATAAGTAAGATCAAATAATGTGTGTTTTGTAGTATCTTGTTTTAGTGTTCTGTATGCTAGTAACATTGATAGAATAAATATATTCTATTCTTGCTCAAAATCTGTTAAGACTTTGGCTAAAGATTTACACAATGTTCTGTTAAAACATTTTACAAGTTTATTTGTTTGAGAGTAATAAGATAATGATAGAGGTCTTTTGATATTAAATCATTCACAAATTTTTTGTATCAAGTTGTTTACAAAATATGTTCATTGATCAGATAAAAGTTCAATTGGGTATTTATGTCTACAAATAATGTCTTCATAGATGAAATTTGCTACTGATTTTGCATCTGCTCTTTGAATAGCTTTAGTTTCAGGCCATTTGATGAGATAATCTACTGCAACTGCAATATAACAATTTTTTTGGGTTGTGATAGATAATAGTCCGACTAAATCAATTCCAACTTTGATTGGATTTAAGGATTCTGTGAGATGAATTTCTTTTCTTTTTTGACAACTATCACAAAATTCTACATATTGTTGAATGTTTTTTTGCATATAAGGCCAAAAATAATGTTCAAAAGTTCTTTGAATTGTTCCATCTTTTCCCAAGAATGCTGAAAAAGGATCTGTGTGCATGTTGTATAGAATTATTTCTTTTTTATATTTTTGTATTAATCTGAGTAATTGGTTTGAGTTTCTGTAATTTTTATAATAGATTTTGTTGTGGTGTATGAAATATTGTTTTGATTAGTGTTGTAATCAATGTTTTTCACTTGGAAACCAATTTTTTGACATGGTCAGAGTTTTCAAAAAGTTTTTAAGGTTGTTGTAATCTCTGAGATCTATTGTTGTTTTGTTATTTTGTTAGTAGATTGGTAAGTTATGGTGGAATTGTTGTTGGTGTTAATTTTGTCTCATTTTTGAGAGGCTATTAACATTGGTGTGTAGTTTTCCTGGTTTGTGGTGTACAATATATTTGTAGTCTGCTAGGAAGTCATTTTATTGAGACTGTTTGGCACTTTGTTCAGTTTTCTTTTTATTGAGCCATTTAAGGCCAATATTGTTAGTTATAATATTAAATTCTTTTCCATTTTTTAAGTATTATTAAAAATGTTTAAGAACCCAAATGACTGCAGCAACTTTTAATTCAGTTGAGCCATATTTAAGTTCTGTTGGCTTGAGTGTTCTGCTGGCATAGACAATAACTTGCTTCTGGCCATTTTCATCCAATTGTGATAGAATAGCACCAAATGTTGTATGTGAAGCATCAGTGACTAGTTGAAACCATTTGTTAAAGTTTGAATAAACAAGAACTGAGGCTGTTGTTAATTTTGTTTTAAGAGGTTCAAAGGTTTTTTGTTGTTCTTTAGTCCATTAGTATAACACATTTTTGTTGATAAGATAATTGAATGGTTTGGCAATTTCTGAGAATCTTTTAATAAATTTCTGATAGTAAAAAGCTAATTCTACAAATTTTTATAGTTCTGTAGTATTTTTAGAAGTTTGAAAGTTTTTAACTGCACTGATTGTTTTTGGATTTGGTTTAACTCCATCTTTACTAACAATATGTTCAAGAAAGATTAAACTTGTTTTTCCAAAGTGACATTTTTTAATGTTCAAATTCAACTCTGCTTTCTATAATTGTTGAAAAACTTCTTGCAAGTAGATAAGATAAGCTTTGAAGCTTGATAAGTACACATTAGTGTTATCCAAATAAACAACTACTGATTGTTATAAAAGTTCTTCATATACAATATTCATGAGTTGTTAGAATATTGCTAATACATTGCAAAGTCCAAAAAGCATAATATTGAATTTATAGTTTTCTTTTTGAATAGTAAATACTGTTTTGAGTCAATCTTTTGAATCTATTTTGACTTACCAGTATTTACTTTTTAAGTCTAAAGTTAGAAAAAACTTGGCTTTTCCTAAAGCATCTAGCATGTCATCAATTTTGAAAAGGAGGTAGGCATCTTTAATTGTCATGTTATTAAGCTAATGATAATTTACACAGAATCTGATTTTTTTATTTTTCTTTTAACAAGAACCACTAATGAGACCTAAAAACTTCTTGATGGTTGAATTAATCTGTTATTGAGCATTTTCTGGATTTCTTCCCTAATGAATTGGTGGCTAGCAGGTGAAACTCAATAGGTTTGTTGTTATTTTGGTGGAGCATCTTCTGTGTAAATCTAATGTTAGACAATATCAGTTTTTCTAAGATTATTGTTGTCTTTTGCAAATATATCTGCAAATTCGGTTATTAGCTGTTTCAGTTGTCTTTGTTGTTAGGAATAGGGATAGGGATAGGGATAGGGATAGGGATAGGGATAGGGATAGGGATAGGGATAGGGATAGGGATAGGGTTAGGGATAGGGATAGGGATAGGGATAGGGATAGGGATAGGGATAGGGATAGGGATAGGGATAGGGATAGGGATAGGGATAGGGATAGGGTTAGGGTTAGGGATAGGGTTAGGGTTAGGGTTAGGGTTAGGGTTAGGGTTAGGGTTAGGGTTAGGGTTAGGGTTAGGGTTAGGGTTAGGGTTAGGGTTAGGGTTAGGGTTAGGGTTAGGGTTAGGGTTAGGGTTAGGGTTAGGGTTAGGGTTAGGGTTAGGGTTAGGGTTAGGGTTAGGGCTG
>JAAOMT010000341.1:36316-53767 GCA_016748015.1 Geosiphon pyriformis | reverse complement strand
ATGATAAATAAATTAGTGAAACGAAAAGATTGCCGTTGCAAATCCTTGAGCTAAATCACGAACCCGTCAAGGTAATGGGTTTTCCATGATATTCTTTCAACTTTTCGGGATGAGCAAGCATAACACAGGCAGCCTCGGAAACATCTTTGAGAGCAGCGGGAGCGAACTTGCCATTATTAATTGGAATAGGAAGTTTGCCCTTTTTCATTTGTTCCTTGTAAAGAAGGATATTTTCAGTGTAAAAATTGGCACTAAAAACATGTAATTAGCGTTAAATTTTTCTCGAATAAATAGTTGAATTATATCTGAACTTTTGAATACCGCATAATAACAAGTTGTTCGAAGCTAGCGTGCTTGGCAGCTTTCTCAATCTCCAGAAAGTGCGCAATGTGAGGTTGCTCCTTAGGATCAGCGATATCGGTTGTAGCCGTTGAGATTAAGACGCAATTCTTGATACCAGCACTCTCACACGCTTTGATCAAATTCTGAGAACGATGAACCTGATGAAAGCAAAGTTATATTGTTCATGTAAAAGGTTAATCTTAAAGTTGTTAAAATTTCTAAAACATTTCAATTACCTTATCTTCCTTAGTCGGAGGGATTAAAACGACAATGTCGGCTAAAAGAATTCAAGAAAGTGCAGATCAATATGAGCAAGAAATGAAAGATTCAGAAACCGCCTTACCTTTAATCTTATCATTAAAATTATCAGAAGAGTCAAACTAAAAAAATTCCATTTACTGTTAAATAAAAACTCTTCAGCTAAAGTCGACTATCAGCAATTATGACTACCTGGAAGACATGAACGCCTTTCTTTTCGAGTTCTTTACACTCATTTACGTTTTCGGCAGTTGCATAGATTTCTTTGACCTTTGCTTTGAAGCGAAAGTTCGAGACAAGTTGATTAGCGATTTCGTAACCAGTATAACCGTCGGCAGTTGTAATGAGGACGTTCTAAAATTTACGAATTCAACATCGGGACGATTGCCAAGAACCAACAAGTTATTGGACAAAATAAGTGAGAAAATAAAAACAAATAGTAGCAAGAAACCTCAACCATTTTTATCCTACAGATTTAGAGGAAATCAAATGGGTTGTGTAGAACAGCAAAAATCTAGATGAGCTCTTTGAAAAGATGATGCTCTTGCAAAGACACACCTAGATTGGTTGAATTGGGGTTGATATTTATATATTTTTGGATCCCATTCTTTTAAACCGATGATGCGATCTAGCTACATTTCGAAAGATATATTACTGTTAACAAAATATTAATCAGCTACAAAGTCTGATTGAAATAGAGTAAAACAGAATTTTGAGTTGCGAAGTTATCTTTGAGTCTTATCACTAATTTATCGTAGCAATTATATAATATTATGACAGAATTAACGTCATGGTAACTGAATAAAAGTCACTTTCATGAGATTTTTATAATTAAATATTCGAAAGAAGACCTACTATACTTTTCGATCAATAGAGCTTCTTTTTCCCATTATACTCACACTTTCTCACACTCCAAAGAAGACCTACAATACTTTTCGATCAATAGAGCTTCTTTTTCTCATTATACTAACACTTTCTTAAGTCATAATAATAGATATAAAGTTTTACACTCCCAGTCCTGCACAGGTATACGTGAATTTAGCAAAATAACCAACATGACAACTCGTAGAACTGACCCCCATATCTCTGGTCGATGTGGGGACAATAACGTTAATCGTAAAAGTGGTTTTAATAAAGGTGGAAGATTTTATGGCTATGATCAAGGAAGCCGATTCAGTGATTTCAGTGGCGAACCCCGTGATCAATGTGAAGGATACGATCGTGATTATAATGATGCCTTCAGCCGAAATTGCTATGATTTCGCTGATTTAAGAGAACGTGGTGAAAAGTGAGTCTTTCATTTTTTCCTTCGGAAAATAATTTTATATGTGGCAGTAAAATATTTATATAGTGGTCGAAGGCATGATTTTGGCAAAATACGACCTTTCGGTATTCGTGATGACATCACTAGCGATTGGCTTCCTGATTGGTAAATAAAACTCTGAATATTTTATATGTGAAGCAATAAATCTAATTATTGTTTGGATTTTAGGGATGTTAATGATACTGAAGAAGCTGTCACTGTAATTATGGAGGTATTTCTCGATTAACATAGAAAAATATCGAAAATTTAACTTATTGAAATGAATGACCAATTTTCTTTAAAGGTCCCTGGAATTAAGAAAGAAGATATTGGAATTGAGGTTAAAGATGGACTTCTTATTCTTCAGGCTAATCGCCAATACGATGACAATTTGAACACCGCTGAGAGTGTTTACTTGCGTGAACGTGAATTTGGCAAATTTAAACGTCGCTTCAAGTTACCAGAGGTAAAACAAATGCTGTTAGCTGGTTACAAAAAAAATCCAGATATTCTAAATTTTGAGATATAGGGCTGCGACATCTCCAAGATCACGGCCAAGTTGCAAGACGGTTTGATTGAGGTTAAGGTAATGAATTTACATTAATTTAACTTCTCGCCATGCAAAATTCCCTTTTTAGTTTAACCGGGACTCCATCTTTATAAAAGATTCCTAAAGGCATAGGATCTCCCGGTATCCGCGTTAATATCGAATGAAGGAGCAACGATTTTTCTACCTTTGGATTGTTTATTTGAAGTATCAAAAATTTTAGTAGCAAGCAATATATTTTTCTATAGGTACTAAAATCCTCTATCTGAAAATAGCACCAAAGCTAGTGAGAATAATGATCTTCCGTAGTAACTATGTGTGCAAATAATTAAGAACTCAAGTAGGAAAAATCCTTGAGCGTCATTTAGGTCCCGATTAATATCAAGTGGAATTTTGCTTGTATATGTTTCAAATCTGGCTGTTATCACAATTTTGTCATATTCTGCTTTTTACATCTAATTAAATCTCGAAATGTATTTTCTTCAATAGGCTTAATTAGCCAGCAATAATAGCTCAAATAGTGACACATGACGTTGATCACTATGTCTTCAATTTTGTTGGATAATTACGATAGTATTACCCACTAGACTAAGATATATACCAATAGACGCAGAAATGACTGTATTTTTTTTTTTTCTGTTTTCTGTTTTGTTTGAAACAGCCGACACCATTTCCTTCACCTTACCTATGCTATTTCAAATGGGTTGGATTTCCCAGGTGATAATAATAGTCAATCAGTTCTTGATTTATTCGCTCAGACGATATTGAGAATGTCTCTGTTTTGCTGTAGTCTCGCCATCGTCATTGTCTCCTTGTTGTTTCGCCGTCATTTTACCGTCACTTCGACTTCGGAAATGGTTAGTCGTGACTATTATGACATTACCCAGACGTATAATCACAAATATACAAAACTCATAACACTTCGAAAAGTCTATAATATAAAGAAGATTCAATTTGAATCCAGTTCAAGCAAAGTAACTGTATATTGATGTCGTTTTTTCGTTTTAAAAAGATCAGTTGTAGACATTCGAAAAAAACAACCAATTTATTTTAATAAATTTGCTTTAAATGATTGTTGATAAATTTGCATACGTGACTCACCATCAACAAATTAAGCTTGTTTTAAAGGTTGTATTTCTTTGCTGATATTTTAATAGTAAATGAAATAAAGGCTTAAACATTGATATTATTATTGCTAATATTGTTGTTAATAAATCCAAATAAGAAAAGTATAACCACTAGAATTAATAACTGCAAAATAATTTTTTTTCTTGGTTATTGTGAAATTTTCATAAATTTTTTTAAGTGTAGTCCTTTCATAATTATTTGCATAATACATGTACATGTTCAAAGTAAATGTAAATTAAACATTTTTTTATACATGACTAGATATCTGAACTACCAGTATTTACAATTATTTTAAACAATTTTTTTAGTCTTATTGGCCTTAACAGTTTTTAAAATTTACAAAGATTACTTTTTACAATTCCAGTAAATAAATAGTTCTATTAGGATTTACAAAGCTTTCAGTCATTATTCGAGACAATATATTCAATAAAATATTTACATATTTCAATCTTGGAAAAGAAGATTTAAACAAGTTATTAATAATACATAAATAGACTTTTTTAATAAAAATTTATTTAAGAGACAAAACCAAATTAAAAAAAGTATATTTTCTTTATTAAAGAAACAAAAAAAATTTTGTAAGAGTTATTATTATGAAAGTTAAACTTTGAATTTAAATTTCAAAAAAACAAGCATATTTTTAGTTTTAGAATTAGTTATAAAAAATAAAGCTTCAAATAATACAATTAATTAGCTAATAGTTTAAGCACTTATAATAATATTTGTAACTTAAAGTATTTTAGATTTTGAAAATTATAATTATATATTTTTGGCAATAAAAAAGTTCAGAAATCAAAAAAATAAAACAAATTTAATTATAAATCTGGTTTATTTTATTACTAATTTTATAACTATACAGAAATTATTTTTTTTAACTATTATTAAATAAAAAAAGAACTTTTTTAAATTAATTAAGTAATTAATCTAATATTAAAAAATTTTTTTTTTATAAAATAATTAAAAATAAATTTAGCAAAATATTTTCTTTAAATTTAAGATATTATAAATCAAATAATTTTATAATAATTTTTTGAATTAATTTTAACTGGTAACAATATTTGCTAACAAATAAAAATTTTTTTGTTTAAATATAAATTGTTCAGAAAAAATAAAATAACATACTATATATAATTAATTAAATAATTATAATATTTAAATTATTAATATTTTTTTGTTAACTTTATTTTTTAATTTTATTTTATTTAAATACTATAATATATAATATTCAAATAATTTTATTTTAAAAATTTAATTATTATATTAATATTTTAAAATATATGTATTTTTAAAAATTAATATCAAATTTTTTTAGAAAAAATAATTAGAACAATATTAACAATAACAGCTTTATCAAAAAATATTATCACAGTTCTAAGATTTTTAAAGTTATTTATAAATTATTCATATTAGATAAAATAATAATAATAATAATAATAATAAAATAATAATAATAATAATAATAATAATGATTATTATATGCCAAGAATTTATTTTTTGAAAAATAATGTATTAATTCAAATATATCGTAATTAAAAATTTATTTTATAAATAATTTAAATGAAATGACCAATTTTATTAATCATTTTTAATAAACTTAAAAGAGTTTATACATTAATATTAAATTTAATCTTAAATATCCAAAAAAACAATTAATTATTTTATTACTAAATATCTTAGCAAATTATTAATTTAAAAATTGTCTTTAAAATATTTTTTAAATGAATAATTTAGATTGTTTCCAGATTATTATTAGCTAGCAAAATATTAATATTCAAGACATAAAAATTATATTTTAAAACAAAATTAATAAACTATTTACTATTAATTTTAGTAAGAAATTTATTCAATCACACTAATAGCCAATATTCAAGGGTACCTGATATTAACTTTAGGTAACATAGAACAAGTATCGCGTAAACGGTAAGTTTTTAGACTCTTGAGAACAAAATCAGAATTTTAATTTTTATATCTCTGGAAATTATTATCCAACAGCATTTACAATTATTTCTAAGCAAAGAAAAGTAGAGTTTTGCAGGGTTAGTGTTATGATCTTTCTTTGCTTTTTATCATAAATTAGTGAAGCTATAACCACTATACACGGTCTTATTAAAAAATTAATTTTTTCGAATGCGTAATATTAGCTCAAGATTTAGTAAATGGAATAAAGTAAATTGGCGGAGAGATTCCACAGTTCCAGAATCATACAGGCCATTGAAATTTGCCTTATTATCTAAAGGTTTAGTATAAATTTTTGCTTTCCAATTTTTTATTAAAAACGAAATTTCTATTCCTTTGAAACCTCAATTTTTTCAAAATTGCATAATTTAGCCTCTTTAGTTTAGGCTTGGGAAATTTTAGCTAAATTGTCTAGCCTATCTTGCAGGCAAAGAACTAATAGCCAAAATTTTTTCAACGGGAATTTTCCAAAAAGAATCAATTTTTTATTCAAGACATTAATATTAATCATTGCGAATCCCGATATTTTTTAAAAAAAAACAACTTGGATCTTTTTTGTTTTGATTTTATGCTTTAAAATGATATCAAAAGAGCTTGGAGTTTTATTCATAAAAATTCAAGTATTCATGTGAAGAAAAATTAAGCTTACAAGCTATTTCTTCAATATTCATTGGAACCAATTAGTGTTTTATTAAAGGATCCTTAAGCACCCGAAAATTATCAGATCGAATCAGCTTATCATAAAAAGAAAAATTTTTCTCAGTGGCAGAATTCAGAATTCATAAAGGTGTTTATAAATTTTATCAATCTTAATATGAATTACTAAAATGAACAAACATTTTCTAAATATCAGCACTAATAAAGGAAATAATTAGCTTGATTTCAAATCTTTTTTTATTTGTTTGTATGAAAATAAAATTGTTTTTCGCCACTATCTGAATGGAAATCAATTCCTTTCAAGTTCCATTTATGTATAAAGTTTTGATCGAATTCAAATCACAATGATAATGGTTTTTAGAAAACGAATAATTAAGGAAATGAAGAGCAAGAGTATGTATTTTAAATAATTGTGCGATCCAAAGTGTTTATAATACTGCTTAAATTGACATTATCAATGATTCAAGATTGCAAAATAGTAAAATTGAATTCAGAATATAGAATTTATTAATATTAAGAGTTCATGTATTATCTTAAATAAATTTTCTTTTATGTTCAAAAATAACGGTTTTAGATAAAATTTTTAAAATGATAAAATATCATTTTGAAAAGCTTTTATTTTGAAACTTTGTGCAAAGTCAAAAATCGTTTTCATTTAACGAGGATCTAGCTTGGGAAATTGTTTAAGTTTCGAGAAAATAAAAAATGATGAAAGTAAAATTTTAAATCAAAGCCTACCAAATACCAAGTTTTCTTTTTCAATTTTGATATTTTCCAATATAAATAAGTCAAAATTAAAGAGAACACTCATAAATCAAGAATATTCTTTAATATATCAATTAAAACTTATCATTGATCTTTGTCATTCATCAAGAAAAGAGGAAGTAGTAAATTAAAACAAATATCATTATGCAATCAAATTACAACAACGCTGGGAACATGCATACTATATTTAGTATAGATTAAAATAAAGAGAAACTTTAGCATTAATATAGATCTCATGCTTTAAAGAATTATTCAATATTAAAGGAAATTAATACATGTACACAATTTAATATTTATGCGTTATCCCCAGCTGGATTGGGCTAAACCCAAACGTTAATTCGCGAGCCTCTCTCTCTATTAACGAACCTTTATTTATTTATTTGGCAGCAAGCAAGATAGTATAAGGTATAGTCTTTGACTTCTTAAATAGACAGACACGAAGTTTTTCGAGAATCACGCGATTAACTACCAGATATACCATTGAATATTTGTCAAACTAAAAGCTACAATTCTTAAGAAATTCCCTATAGGTGAAGAATATGTACTAAATTTCTAATAGCTGCCAGTTCCTGATTTACTGAAACAAAAGATTCCATACTATTCGAGAGAATGATGAAACATGTTTCAGTTTTCACTAGGTTAAGAAAATAAATATTTGGATCAGTTTAAAATATGCAATAACATTATTCGAACTTCACACATTGTCTTTCAGAAATAAAAATAGAAGATTTTTAGTTAAACTTATCAAATCCTTATCAAAATTGTTTATGAGCATTGCTTATCCACTTCATTTAACGGGTAGATGTATAAATCAGTTTGTACCACTTGACAATACTTTCGGGAAGAATATTATCATTTTCAAGTTAGTGAAAAACTTTTTTGGGGATAGATTATCGATCCGGATTTCTGTGTTTAGTTGTTTTGCTCAATCAACTTTTAGGCTATAGAAAAACTCTAAAGGAAACAGAGAAAGCCTAAGAAAAACGAAAAATAAAACATTTAAAACGTTTGTATATATTAAAATTAAACATCTTACGATATAGTTTCAAAAAAGCTGTAAATTAAAAGCAGACACATTCAAAAATTCTCATTCAAATAAAAAACTTAAATAATCATCAATTCTTTTGATTTTTTGTCAATTCTTTTACAGCTAAAAAAAACAAGCAAAGTAAACACTTTGAGAAAGAAAAAACAAAGATCTCATAAACTGACTGTTACCTGTTTTTCCTTTATCATTAATCTACACTTCACAAGGCGTCACTAGATGGAAACTTGGGTACTAATACTTTGTTGTATCGTCTGCTTATTCTGCGTTCAAAGCATCTATATCCAAGTAAAACGACAAGGATTTGTGTTAATTTGCTACAGCATCACAAACTCACTCATTTGTATTTCGTTCGTCATATCGGGAATATTTCTCCATGATGATTTCCTAATTGAAACTGCAACCCAATGGGAGAAAATAGCATGTGTTATTAGTGGAGTTTTGCTCTCTGCAAATTCTATCGCCAATTATTTAATAGCATTGGCGTTATCAATTGAGTTGTTTGTTACCTTAAGAAGAAACCAACGAGCAATAAAGAAGAATATGACATTGAAAATATTAAATATTTTCTTGTGTATCATCATTCCTTGGCTGGCTATTGGCGTTGGAATTGGACTTTTGGTTTTAAAAAAGGATCGGTTATTTGAGACTATTCCTGGATCAGGATTATGTACTATTTCGAGGCATGGAACTCATAGAATTGCCTTATTTATTGTATTGGGTTTGCCCGAGTTTCTACCAATTTATCCAGCTGCTGTTCTTTCAGGTAAATAAATTAAAATGTTTACCAAATTAAGAATTCAGTCTTTAATTTTTATAAAATTACTCATTTTAAAATTGATTCTAAAACTTTCTTCAAATTAGTCGCAACTTTAATTCCAGTCGTGAAAAAAGTATTCAATTCACGTCAACTTACTCTATCCGTTCAACAAAAAGATCGATCTTCTAGACGAATTTCAAGAGGTGGCCCCCCACCACTGTCCCATCCAAACCAAAAAATTGTAGTACCAAAAAACGTAATAATCAGAATGGGTCTATGGTGTAGTTTACTGATTGTATCTGGCGTTCCGACCTGTTCAATTTTACTATATCGATCCATTAAATACATTTCAACACCACGTCACGATAATAGCGATGATGCCAACGTATCAAGAATTTTTCAAAATGAAAGTGGTTTTCTCTTACGTAACGAAATCGAATTAAAAATGTTGATTTCAATCATACTTTTTTTGATTTGCTTCGGAACTGGGAAATTCGCTTATGAACATTACGAGAAATTATGGTCTGATATATGGTCATTCCTGTGTGGACGAACTTGCTTCACAAATAATAAGAAAAATCGTAAAAAATTGGAATTTGAACTTGTTCTCCCGGAAGAAGAAAAACGAACACAAATTGTCGTGCAGCGAACAAAGTCAGTGGCATCCCATCGATTATCAGCATTCACTAATTCAATCGCAACAGACGCAAGTTTTGCATATTATACTTTGACTTCTGACATTCAAAAAACCCCGTCTGAATCAAAGGTTGATTTATCAGAAATACCAAGAACAGGACCAGAAGTTGAGTTTGAAAATTTGCCTGAAATCACTTATCCTCCATCAGTTATTTTAAAAAAACAGCGAGAAATTCAATTTTAAATTTACTTTAAAATGAGTTGGTAACATATTATCCTGTTTTTAAACTTCAAGACACGTGAAGTCTCAACAAAAACATTTTTAATTAAAACCTCATTCATGACTAATATTTTATTATTTCCTTGTATTTTTTAATGCTTAATATTGAAAATGTTTAACTTTTAAAAATTTATAATTTCCAAATTTATGTAAAATAATTCCGAAAATATTTTGAAAAATTAAATCAACTCAAAAAATTGATTTTTTTTGGAAAAAATTTATCTTAAAAATAACTTTTTAATATCTAATCAATGTAAAAATTAGTTCAAATTCATAAACAATCAAAGAAAGTTTGCATGAGCAAAATAACCGTGTGAATCAAAAGTTTATTTGTTGTTTCTCCTGTTCGATAGTCCACAGGATAGTATGAATTTCACGACAATCTTATGTTTATCACTGGTTCAGATCCTACAAAAACCTTTTATTATGTATACTTGAAATTTTCTAATCAAGATTCGTTTTTTCACTATCTAATTATCTCCCAATATGATAGTTCTATTTGAATAAAGGAGAATAAAATTTCAAGTCGAAATTCAGCAGTACTTTTGATTGACACCAAAGCGTAATGCCGTCAAATGATCTTAAATTTTAAAGGACTAGACAATTGTTTGATTAAATTATAAGTAACTAGCTATTAATTTATTTTTCATGTTCACATAGCATTAAACATAAAATTTTGATAGAAGGACTAGAAATTTATCAGTTATTTATTTTTTAAAAAATTGATACTAATAAATAGAATTTTTTTTTTTTTTTTTTTTTTTGAAAAATGAGAGGAACTAACAGGATTAAAATTTTCTAATACATATATCGTGAAAAATAATATTTGCTTTTCAAAAGAAAAAAATTTCACACAATATCGAGATGTATATTTACAAAGAAAATTTCATTTTAAAACTGCCGATTCTTGAGCTATCTTATTTATTTGGTACTCAAAAGATTGTACGAATACACTGGAGATTCCAGCTAGATTACAACCTTACAGATACAGTACTTGAAAATCTTTTATCTCCATGTGCTAATAATTTTTGTCATTAATCTTTCAACTACGATTAGAAATAAAAATGTTTAATTACAGAATAAATAATATTTTCCCGAAAACCATTGCCTTCATTTTTCAAAATTTATTTAATTCACACACTCAAAAGACATAAAAAACATTAAGATAATAAAAAATAAAGTCTTTACTTTAAAAATAATTGATGCTTTATAATGTTTTTATTATTTTTATTTTAAAAATATTATTATGAATTAATTATTAATCTTAAAACACTCTTTTTAGAATTTTTTATTTTTTTAAAAAAAATGCAATAAAAACAAAATTATATTCAAATATTATATTCAAAATATTAAAAAATGTTAAATTAATTTTATAAATCTCATAAACAAAAAAGTAAATTATATTATTATTTAAAAAACCATAATCATATTTAAAGGTTTAAGAAAATCATTGTATCATTTTCCTTTTGAAATTAATATTTAGCTTGCTAATAAATTAATAAAAGCAAAAGATTTAATATTCATTTACAACTACATTTTATAAATTCAGTTTATTTTTAATTATAACATGTTGCATAAACCATATATTGAATGCATTTTACTTGATTCGTAAAGTACCATTTCCCTGATATTTTGATTAATAAAGCTTTTTAAAAGAATTTTTTTTTTGCCTAAAAATAATTAATTCATTAATGTATATCTAAAAAGCTCATAAAATTTTCAAAGCCGCAGCCACATTAATCCCTTCTCGCGGAATGAACTTCAATTTGTGAGGTTTAGGGGCAAAACTAAAACTACTTCCTTGACCATTCAAATCTATCTTTTGAGGTTTCCCCGTTTTCGGATCATCATCTGCTGTGATGGTAAATAAGGCGAGTGTATAACCTGTTATGACATAAAGATCTCGAAGAGCTAATTTTTCCCCCGGACAAATACGACGACCACTACCAAAGCCCTTTAAATTAAATTAGAAATTGTTTCTTAAAAAAGAAAATTTGAAATTTGATATCCCTTTACTTACCCAAGGATCTAGAAATTCATTGCTTTCTTTTAAGTTGCCGTTTTCATCTAAATACCTTTCAGGCATAAATTTCTCAGGATCGTTGTGTATACTGGGATTAAAATTTAGGGAATAAGTGTTAAGGACTATGGTAGCCCTTGCCGGTATATGATAACCGCGATAAACATCATCTTCTATTGGTTTTCTTGGAACATTGAGAGGCATGATTGGTCTGCAATTGAAATTCAAACTGATTATTCTACACATTACAAATGTGAGGTATCAATTTTGATATTACCTACCTATAGCGAAGAACTTCTTTAACAATAGCTTTCAAATAATGTAACTTAGGTTCTTGTTCCAGATTATAAAATTTTCCTCTGCCAATAACTTCATCTAACTCTTTATGTAGATGTGCTTGTATCTCTGGATAACTGGCCAAAAAAGCAAAAATCCATCGTTGGGTTCCAATAGTATTTCGACTTCCTCCAAACATATAGACATTACACAATGATAACAAGTCCACCTGATCTACTGTATACAAACCCTTCTCATTTTTTTTGAATTCGTGGTTATGAGCTGATGTAACAATGGATTCGTCAACTGTGACATTTCTCAATACTTGAGCGACGAAACAACTATCTTTATCGTCTGTTGCCTTTTCGCTCATACTTTGACGAACCCTTAAAACAAGACTCGTTGTGATTATCTTTAGTTCGGCTTTAAGCTCCAAGATTTCTCGACGAAAATTTTGCATTGATGGCACATAAGATATCCAAGGGAAGAAATCCATCAGCATGGCTTTGAGTGTGAAAATCATTTCAGATTTTTCTATAATTTTTTTATATTTCACAAGTAATGGGTCATCATGCTCCCCATCAGCTGGATAGTACCCATAGACTATAATGGAGAAGAAGTTGGTGAACAATAAGTAGATACTTAGATGAGGATCAAAAGATTGGCCTCCTTCAGTGCTTTTGTAAACTGTCGTGAGAAATCTTTTGGTCTCATTTGTAAGGATTGGTTGATAAACTTTATCGATAACGTTTTGTCGAAGTCCGGTATTGATAAAGGTACGCATAGTTTTCCACCAATTTCCATACTTTGAAATGAAATTGAAATTTTTTAATTTTTTTTGCAAACAATTTCCCAGCGTGTTAAAAATCATAATAATTACCGGTGCTAATGCAACAGTTTTTGAATTATTGAACCAAAGATCGCTTGTAATTCGTGACCGCTAGAAACGTAGGAAAAACATGTTTGTGAAAAAACAATGACAAGAAACTCTAAAGTATCAATACTATGACTTACCGGCCTACTAGAATAATTTACACCACGATTAACAAATAAATCATGTGCTACTTCCTGGTCATTTATCACTATGAAAGTTTCAGCCCCAAATTTCACCTGAAAGATAGGTCCATATTGGTTTCCCCAACTCAGAAAAGTTTCGTGTAACGTCTTTTTAACTTGTAATATGTTACCAATGATTGGAAGGGCCAGAGGACCAGGTAAAGGAATCGCTTCATTTGGTGTTTTTCGTTTCTGGTTTGAGAATAGAAAGAATAAGGTCGAGACAAAAATAATGAAGAATGAAGATACGATGAGAAATTCCATGGTTGATGAGGGACAAAAAATTAATCACTGTTTAAAATGATGGATGTCATATGAAGTCTTGATAAATGTTTTAAAGCAGGTTATGTATTAGTGATCAAGTTCCCCAATTTAAATGAGATTAAATATGGTAGGAAAATTTTCTAAATGATTGCCGTTTAGAAAATATGATTTTAGTCCAATTTGCAACATCTAATCCAACATCAAGCACGCGATTAATGCTTTGAACAAAATAATATTGCGAAATAAATAATTATTCAAGAAATCGCTCTAATTTTTGAGCACGAATTAGCTCCAAATACAAGTAAATAAATTGCGTCAATCTGTAAGATCTTCTGCCTCTCACTTTCATTGGCGTTTTGGTTAAGGATTTCACATAATTCTAAAAATTGTACATTTCAAATTATTAAATTTGGTCTATTTCTTGAGGATTATACCTAACTGCAAAAACTTACCTAAAAATGTTATATTTTCCGAAATTGATTCATTGTAAAAACCATATTTCCAGACTTTTAATTTAGAGAGACACTTTTTGGAATTGATGTTGAAAAGTAAAGCTTTCACCAAATTTTAAAATTCATAATGTATTTCATGTTTAATTATTGGGATTTTATAAATTAGAACACTATTTTAAAATGCTAATTTTTTTTATTGTTACTTTTTGCTCTCAACTTATTTATATCAGCTTTTATTATTTGGTAACATGAGTAACACAACTTAAAATAATACCATTATAAATTATATAAAAAACAAATGTACCTTTTTTTAAAAAAAATTAATCAATAGTTTAGAAGTTTGAAAAATAAATTTGACTGAAATTAAAATAATATTTTTTAACAAGCTTGAAATTTGGATCTATTTATTTCAATTAAATCATGTATACAATTACAGAATAAAAAGCTAAAACTAAACAGCATATTGATCATATATTTTTTTTTTCATAATCAAGTTATCTTAATTAATATTAAAATTTTGATACTGTTTTCTGAAAAAAGATTAGCAAAGCTTTAATTTCCCATATTCTTTAACAATTTTGGCAAATAGCAGCCCAAGATTGATAAAAATTAGTTAATATATAATTAATAATGGGAAAAATAAAGATATAATCATTTCAATGTTTAAGCAATTTCTAAAAATAATAAGCTTAATAAAATTTATATTAATTTTTTTCCATGCGAAAGACAGGTGCAATATTAATTACAATGGTTTTATATTAATATAATAAAAATAGTTTATTAAAAGTTTAAATATCAAGAAAATAAATTTTCAGAATAAATTTTAATAAAAACGACTTTTATAAACTTAGATGAATTATTTTTAGAATGTTTATTTTTTTATAATATTTTGTATTTTCTTTTATGTCCTTTTTTAATTTCTTAAACTATAAACTCTTAATTAAAGGATTATTCATATACAATCAAATTCCTGTAAATTCTCACGAACTTTTTGGCAGTAACAAAATTAAATAAATTGTTATCCCAACACTTTTTATTGACTCTAACATAAGAAGATGAAGTAAGAAATGCAATAATTTTAAGTTTTTCAAAATATTCTCTGCTAAATTTTTTTTGTTATATATTTTTGCTAATATATTTGGCCTTTTTCGAATATCCGGCTATTCTTACAAATAAAAGTCTTTCATTTATTCGATCTAGCCACAGATCAGAAAAATTTATATATTGAAAATACCATAAAGTTTAAATAAACCATCAAATTCTTAGTTTGTGATTTCTTTGGGAGAATATTTATAGCAAACGAATTTCTAATAATTATAATAATATTATATTTAACATCAATAGAGCTAGTAAAAAAAAATACTTTTTGGTATGCTCAATATTTATTTAAAAATAATAGACTTTTTTGGTGAGTCTTTACCATGCATTGTTAATTATTTTTGTATTCTTTGTATTTTATTTCAAAAGTATTTTAATCTTTAAAAAATTGTCGGAATTATTCTTATGATCCAATTTTTTCTCTTTTTTACTAGTTGCTTGGGGTTAAAGTACTAAAACAAAAAATATTTAACATGTTTTTGTTACAAAATATTTTATTTGAATTTAATTCGGTTGTCAATTTATGAAAAAAGCTAACCTTTGACATTTAGTTTCGTAATTCTAATAACACATTGTATATAAAAATCTAAGTGTAAAACTAACACATTTTCACTAATTTTAAAGCATTAAAAGAATATTCAAAATGTTTTATTTCAAATTCTGTGGCTATGGTTCAAAAAATATCACTGAGAAATAACTTTCCATTTACCGAGAATATCTCTCCTAATCATTTGGGGTTGAGTTTATCATATAATATTTTTCACATAACTCTTTTCTCAAATGCCACTAAATATGTTTCATATTTCTTGCTTTTTCTTCTTGAACTTGACCAAATGATAGCGGTTTCCATTTAGGCTGATTGATTTGCATATATCTATTGATTTGCATATATATATTGATTTGCATATATATATTGATTGAAAGAAATGATGCTCCAATAAGACCCAGCCAGTTTATTTTATCACTCGCAACTAAGTCAGAATAATTAATTAAAGTCGCCTTAAGAGTATCCACGTCATGAAATCCACCGAAAGCAGCCAAGATGTGTGTTGAGGTTTCATGAGTATGATCACCTTCAGGAAGTTCACATTTTGCTTTGCAAGTAGGACAAAGTGCTGTACAGCCTACTATTTTACTCCAGTTTATGTTAATTGTACTTGTAATGAGAGCTTGAAGGCGAGAATTTGTTCCTCTTTCCCAATTTCCTTCTAATTCCTTAAATTCATTGGCTAGATCTCGCTTGAGTGCATCCCAGATTCGTGATGATCTATCTACCCGACAATAACAAGCGAAGGGGAAGTTTTCTACATACTGATGGACGTTCTTTGATTGAGAGGAACACGCGTGTTTGGAAATAATATCTTCAAGAGTTTCTGAAAAGCTTCGACTCCAATCTTTATCAATAAGGGACATAAGAGAAGATTGGGTTTCTTCAATCTTTTCCATGATGTTTTTAACTTTTTTCTCTTTAATATCTTCAAGAAGCTTTTTGGTCTCTTCATCGAAAACATGCCTTATATATCCTTTCAGATCATTTATATACCAGCGTGCTGCTTTTAGATCACACTTGCCAAGACTGCGTTCGTGCGCTTCGTTGGTGGCTCCATATTTAGTAACCCAGCCTTTGATATATTCCTCAACATCATTTTGAGCGCTCTTTTCGAGGGTAATAAGCGTTTTCTCGAATCGATTGATAATGTGTTTTGAGAAGTTTTTAGAGAGAGATTGAAAAGAAAAGTTATTTGCCACCAGTTCTCTAAAAGTTGTTTCAAGTTCATTTTTGTATTTTTCTAACTTTCCCTTCTGTTCCTCAAGCCATTGAGCATTATTCTTTTGCAAAGTAGAATAGATTTCCCATCGATAAAATTTCTGGTAAGATAATTTGATTAATTAATATTATACAAGGGTTAAAAACAATTCATTCAGTTTAATAGCCTACCTCAATTATGTTAAAATCATTTAGCTCAAGAAAAAATTCGGCATTTGGATCATTGAATTGATTACTCATAAAAAGAAATAAATCGTCTGAAAACTTTTGAAGCCATTGAAAAGTTTCATCATACTCATTTCTCAAGATCTTTTGATGGGAGATTTGGCTGCAAATTGTTGCGCATAGAAGAGAAATATGTTCAAGAATAGCCGTTGCAGCTTTGTTTTTCAAATTTTGCTTTTCCTTTTCAGCAAGCCGCAATTTATTCTTGATTTTTGTAAAGTAATTATTGCTCTTCAATTCAATATTTTCAAGAACCTCCTGAAGATCAGCATTCAAGTATTTTTGTAACGCCGCAGGCCTCTCCAACTTCATCCAGAATTTTCGGTCAAACTGCATTCTGGATTTCAGTTCATGTATTTTAACATTGCTTTGACCACGTTGTATAGCCTTATTGAAAGAATCAACCACACGCTCCTGCAGCTGAACTTCGTTGAGTACCATATTTTCCATAGAAGTCTTGTGGAAAGTTTCCACATCGTGCCATGCATCATTGAACAATTTTTGAGACCTTTCTTGATCAGTTTTTAGTTTTGCTGCTTCATCAAGTGTATTATATCGCCGAATAGTTTCTTTGAAGTTCTTTTCTGCATCATTTAATAGAGCCTTTTCTTGAAA
>JAAOMT010000341.1:0-35674 GCA_016748015.1 Geosiphon pyriformis | reverse complement strand
TAACCCATGTTTTATAAGCATTTTGAAGATGGCTGGTTACAATATCAAATAGTTTTAGCTTTCTAAATTAGTGAAAAAAAGATTGAAGCAGTTTTAACGAACCTTGGTTTCACTCCATATAGTTTTTCCAAAACAGTTAGATCGCGAGTGTATCTGGTTGTCGAGAGAATCACAAATTCTCTCCAAAAATCATGTATCGAAATATCGTTATCCTCAATTTGTTGTTTGAGTTGTTCCCGCGTTATGTCGTTTGGATTTTGTGTAGATCTACTTTCTTGTAACGAAAGCATTTGTAAATGAGTTTTAAATGCATTGTCAATATCTCGAGCAAAATTCTTCATCTCGATGAAATTATTGTTGATTATTGCTCGAGAAAAGAGCTCAAGAACAGAGATCCGAGGAGAATCCCCAATACGCGTCTTTTCCAAATTAAATTTCTTGATATTTTCTTCATCCGAAATGTAATTGGAATATTTATCGGAGCTTAAACGTCTTTTATCTTTAAGATTTTCAATTTCTCGTTCATAATTAGATGCCGGGAATATTTGAGCGCGGCGAAAACCATTTACACCGGTCTGAAAACCGAGTTGCATCATTGATCTGGCGAAAGTATCATCACTTGTGTCTGACCAGATAATTAGCACCTCTCTAGAAGGCAGCCTGATACCAAGAGGAGGATACAGGCGTTGCTGATTTTCAGGGGGCAACTGAACCAAAATATCTCTTTTAATATCTTTCAGATTTTGTTCCATTTTTTCAATCGAAATAACCTTGATGTAAAACTCAGAGAGGGCATTAACTTTATTATTATGAAGATGGAACAATGCTTCTAGTGAGTGCTTTCGTTGTTTAAACATTTCACGCCGAATGGTAGCTGGTTGTGATTTCGAGTCCGTATAAAGGACCAAAAATCTTTTACTTAATTTCCCATCCAAGTTTCTAGTAATGAATTCAATTTGCTCTCCAAGCTCTTGGGTAGGTTCACTGCCAGTAAAATCAAGTTCAGAGGTATTCAGAATAATGAAGAATGCCTCTCTCGATAAGTTTTTAATGATACTTTGAAATGGATCCGATGTGAGCGCAGGGTTATATGCTTCAGCAATAGCTATAGGTCTGCGAAGCCTATTTTCTGATGCCGGGTGGAAGGTAATATCAATTGAGCCAGGAAAGGTAACCCCTGTGGGTTTCTCACGATTTTTGCATGAGGCAGGATAAAGCTGTTTGGCAAAAGGAATCTCCAATTGAGATGTTGTCAAGTTCATAAGCAGTAAAAGACAGTATTCCTTTTCAATTACTATATCACGTAGAGCAGATAGTACTCTGAGACCTTTCTCATAGCACTGATATTCCTTTGTCAAAAGGAGAGGGACAGGTATATTGGAAGATACAAGTGTACCGAGCATTTTTGGCAAAGACTGATCAGGAATATGATCAAGAAACACCACGAGATAATCACGACCTTTACAGGTTTCTAATTTTTTAAGGGTTGGGTTCGAATTAATTTTGAGAATTTCTTGGATACAGGTAGGAATCTTCTCAAAAGTGATTGTTCGGTTAAGAAGGTCAATTAAATGTGGGAAAAGGTTGCGTAGAATTCCCTGTTCACCAATTTGAAGCATTGGTTCAACAAGTTGACAAAACTTGGCAATATCCAATTCTCCACAAACGAAATCAGTGGGGTCAAATTTCAAAGGCTTTGTCCCAAAAGTTAGATTAGAAAATTCCATGAAAGTAAGAGAATCTTCCCCATCATCGCTAAAATCATCATTAAACTCGTCGTCAAAAATTTCTTCAAATCCGCGTTTGAAATTTTTCAAGTGAGTTTTTAATTTCAAATTTGAATATATTCACAGAAGACTAAAATTTACCCTCTTTACGGCTATTTGACGAGTGCTCTTCATTCGAATTTGAATATAGGCGCTAAAGTTTAGTAAAATTTGAGAAAAGCCAACGAATTCAGCAGTATTTTCAATTCACAACATTCAAATTCAGCAACCTACCATTATAAACTTTTACTCGAGGAAAAGTCTTTGTGATATTAAATATCTTTAATAACATGACAAGTTGAAAATGTTTATATATATAGCAAACACTATAATAAATAAACTTTTTCAAGTGAAATAATCAAGAGTTAGATCATATTTATGAAAGTTGGTGCGCACTCATTTGATAAAAAAGCGCTTACTCTAATTTAACTTTTTTAAAATAAATCAATTGTTTGATCAATGAGTTTTCTAACCATAATTAATATGTTTCCTGAAAAGCTGTTTTGCTAATATTAAAATTCCGGCTTGCGAATGAAAGCTTGAGATAATTTTTTTATTTTGTTTGTTTAATACCCCTATTATTGAGTATTGGATTTCAGTTATATTTTTATTCCTAATTGTAACTATGGTTTATTAAAATTATGATAAATTTTTTAATATTTATCAAGATTAAAAAGCCATATTTATCTGATCATTATTAAATTATCAAAATAATGAGATAGGGCTTATTTTTAAAAGTGTAAATAAAATTTAAAAATAAAATTGTATCAAAATAATGATGATTTTCGATTTGCATTTCATATTAAGATAAGTATTTTAAGAATAGAACTTTTGTTTCTCATAAATCACTTCATATTTTAAAAAAATTTATAAATTCAATACTGTTGATATTTGAATTTTAACTGAAATATTTTCTTTAATGGCCAAATTATAAATTTGAAGCATTCTTGCTGACAAATTTTTATTCCAAGATGGCAAGTCACTATATATTAAAGTTTTTGGTGAATTTTAACTTTTAAAAAGCATCATTAACAGTTCCACGAAATTATATTGTCAGAAAAGCCAAAATAACAAATTTTTTATTAAAACAAATTTTATCGTTTCGAATCGTCTTTACTTTTAATTCGATCTTTTGGTAAAGGCTGCCTCATTTATCTGCTATTATGTACATCGCCTCTTTTAGAGAATACTTTTTTTTGAAAGTACCATAATATATTTCTATTGCATGATAAATCAAAATTTATCTTGCTATTTTTTTATAATTGAAGGATCGCAAGCAATTAATTTAGAATAGATAATAACTGTTTAGAATTTTAATTTTTTTTGAAATTAAATTGGGATAAATTTCTGCTATTAATAAAAATTTTTTAATAGTATTGACAAATATTTGCTGTCTTTAAATTGTTTTTTGGGATAATGGTCGTCGCAAGAATATTACGACACATGTATAGAGAAAAGTAGGTCAATAAATTCTGGGAAAAATTGCTATAAAACTAGAATAGAGTGAGCAGACACGATTGGCAGATATTTAAAATCACTTGGAGATACAAAAAATCTACGACTTATTACGCTGATACTGATAAAAGTTCAAAAGCAGAAACATGTTGAAAAACTAAATTTTATCTTAAAAATAACGGAAAAAAAAACTTTATTTCTAACGAAACAGTATTTCAACTATTTCCCAAACACAATTAAAGATTTGCGTGGAGTAGTCTTTTATATGAAGGAGGAAGCTATACATTGAGATTTTTGCAATAGCATGTTTGGAGAAATTAATGGAAGAAATGACACTTTCAACAAGATAACGATCCTAAGTATAGAAGTCGTGTAAATCCTATTTAAATGAATAGCATGAAATGGCTTTTCATTTTAAGAAAAGCATTTCCATAATAAGTCAAAACGAGTTTGCTTAACTTTAGAATCTTCATTTGTGCGAATATATTGGGCTGAATCCCTAAAATGGAAAACGCCCAAACTTCGGTAAATCATTTGCTGCTGTACCTAAATTTTAAAAGCTCGGTAAGGATAAATTTGGACTAACAAAGAGAGTAAATTCAAATTTGTGTGTTACTCGATAATCCTTTGTTAATTTTTGATGAAAATTTTATATCGCAAAATGAAACAATAAATTCCTATTTTATTTAAATGCGAAAATTAATACATATAATTAGAAAAATTTACTAAGTATTGAAATTTCCAATAAGTTTATTGTGCATATATAAGACTTAAATGGTGATTATAAATTCTATTCATTTCTCTTTAAATAATTCAATTTCACTCTGAAACCCTATGGCTGTTAAACATTTCTGAAATAAAATAATTATGGGAGTATTTTTTTTAATAAATAAGGCTTAAAGTGATGCAAAATAATCAATACCAAAAAGCAAACCTTATATTAGTGCTCAAATTAAAAAATGGTACATGTGCTCAGGAAGAATTTTCCAATTAATCAATACTCGCATTATAATATCTTCAAGAAAAGGAAGTCGACTTAGAAAATCTTTTAATTAAAAATTTATTAAGAATTTGAAAAGAGTTTTTCAACTCTGGAGAAGTTCTATACACTTAAGAATTAAATAATTGACTATATGCCAAATTCCTTTCTTTCTCTACTATTCATCTTGGTTAATTCCTTAGGTTGCTGATTTTTATCACTTTCTATACTGTTAAAACCTAGGGGTACATTGTCATTCCTTAACATGTTACAGCATAATCTTCTTTTGTGTCGTTCTCTTTTGACAAAATGGTTAATATTTTAAATTAGTAAATTTAAATCGTAAGATTTATCGGCAGGATTTAAACCGGTTAATTTTCGACATGTATTTTATAAATCTATTTTTTTTCTTTATTTATAATTCATCCACTTGAAAGAATTTTCTCAATATAACTCTTAAGAGTACTCATCAAAGTTCTTAATTACTTACAAAATAACAAAATGGCTCAAGAGATTCGCCCTTATAAAGAAACTCCACAAAGAAATAGATTTCTAACGAATCTCAGCGGTATTGGAAATAATTCTAACAACATGATAGGCGCCGGGATCTTTTCAACACCGGGATTAGTTCTATCATCAGGTAAGTTCTTGATGGTTTAATTTCAATTCATAATTAGAACTCAAGATTATCTTTTATAATCTTTATCTTTAAATGAAGCTGGATCACCAGGAATGGCTTTAATTTATTGGATATTAGGGGCATTCGTCTCTTTATTTGGTTCTTTATCATATGCTGAGGTTTGTTGAAACTAACCAAAACTTTGGTAAATACTTTCCCGAAATTAGCTAACTAATTCTATTTTTTAGTTGGGAAGCTCAATTAGGGACGGTGGTGGTGAAGTGGTCTATTTAAGAGAAAGCTTCCGAAATCCTCGGGCACTCTTCAGTTACATGTTCAGTTTCTCCATGATAGTGTAAGTCATTGAACTTTTTATAAACTCTATTATTCAAATCTACCCAATCAAGTATCTAAGCATTTAAGCTAGTGCCATACGACCGGGTGCTATGGCGGCTGAGGCAAATATCGTTGCCCAATATATAATATACTCGTTTACTGCTAATGATCCATGTGATGCTTCAGATAACCTGCATCCAGAATGGAATCTAAAAAGTTACGAGTTTTGGTAAGAAACTAAAATTTATTTATTTTCTTCAAATTTCGTTTTTGAATAAAATTGAAAATTTTTCACAGGCGAATACGAACAATATCAGCTGCTATACTTGTAATTATGGCCTATAATATGCTGCCGAGCAAATGGGCCAATCGAATAAACCAAGCCTTGGCGATTATTAAGATCTTGACGCTTACTACAGTTGCGCTTATTGGTTTTATTTATATGAAGCGATCAATCGTTAATTGGGGTAACGACAACTGGAAAAATTACTTTAAAAATTCAAGATTTACTCTAAAATCTTTTATTTCCTCGATGTTACCTGTGCTTTTTACCTATAGCGGATGGAATAATTTGAATTGTATGTACTCCTTAGTTCTTGTTTTCATTGAGAATCAATTAAATTTCATAAACTAAAATCTTTTTAATTTTTTAATTAAAAGTTATGGTGGATGAATTAGTTCCAGAAGCATCTCTTACACTTTCTAATATTTTGAGTGTCGTCCTTGTGAGCATCTTATGTAAGAACAAATTTCGTTGAGGATTTCAATTTATTTAATTTGAGAGATTAATCTAAACTTTATACTCAAAATTCTTTTGAGTTCAGATATCCTAGTAAATATTGCATATACAATTGTACCCTATAATCTTGCTGTACAATCTGGTTCAGGCTTGAGCGAAATAATTGGTGGTCAATTGGCGTCCGCTATTGGAGGGCAAACTGCGGCTAGGATATTAGCGTTCTTTATCGCTTGTTCCGCTTTCGGAGCTCTAGGTGTCGTGTTTTCTACGGGGGCACGAATAATTGTAGCCGCGGCACATCGAGAATATATTCCTTGGTTTTCACCATGGCTCAGACAATGGAATACACGAACAGATACTCCTGTAAATGCAATGGTAAGAAATCAAATGGTTTAATGTATGAAAATTTAAGTCTCTATAAAGAGATCTATAATTTTTCACTTTAGGCGGCCCAAGCTATATGGTGCTTGTTGATTACATTGTGTTCTCCAACCAGTGATCCTTTCAAGTTTTTAGTTTCGGTATCCGAACATTCTTCTTTCGCCTACTTGGGTCTTACTGTTTTTGGTTTAGTGGTGAGCATAATTTAAACTCGTTAAACAACTATTATTTTTCTCAATAAAACATTTTTCAACTCTTTAAAAAATTCTTTTGCAAGCTACTACAACGAAGAGGAGTAATCGAACAGAGACTAATACCAAGATTCATACCAATTATCTTTGCCCTTTTCGCGGCATTGATATTTATTGGTTCCTTTGTTTCTGATGAAACAACTCAAAATCAGGAGCAGAATCATACCAATTTTACTCTACTTATCAATGGAGACGAGAGAATTTGCGACTCACATTATACAAAAACCACCTACCCTTACTATCTTCCATATTTAACAAGCATTATTGTAGCGTTAATTGGAGCGATTTTTTGGTACTTCTCACCTGTGGGTGTAAAAATCATTTTTCAGCCCAATATTAGCAATCATGTGAGTTCTGTATATGATGAGAGATATGAGAGTTTTGTATATAATGAGAAACATGAGAGTGAACCTCACCCGATCGCCTCAGGATCAGGTAGTCAACCAAGTGCTTGAGGTTCGTATTTTCATTAGATTATAAGGATAAAAGCCCAAACATAATAATTACTTTTTAATTATCCAATTCTTTATATATGTATTTAAATTAATATTTTAACAATGTAATTTATATTTTTTAACATTTTATAAAAACTAATTTTTTTGTCTAAATTAAACTTTTAATAAAAATTGATGAAAGCTCCAAAGGTTAAATTTATTTTAGGATCATTAATATGATGCATAAAATCCATTTACTATGTAATATGAAAAGTTTTATTTAGAATCTAAATACTATTTTTGCTATAAGTTGATCAATTTTGGAGATTCAAATCAATGAAAGGAGGTTCATGATTTCTTTGAGACTGGAAAAAAAGTAATTTCAGCTCAACATCTTGAGGCCCTTTGAAATTGTTCAGTTTTACATTTCTTATATAAATTAGGAACAGAAATAAATGCTCCTGGCTGTTTAGTATAAAGGATTTATTGTGAATCACTACGTTATTTATATACAAATAAATATTTTATTGACACTTCGAAGTTACTCAGATTTCTCGAATTAAAACGCAATAGGAGCTAGGAAAGTCTTTTTTTTCTTTACATATACAGTGTGTGACAAAAAAAATTACAAATTTTGTCACAGTTCTATGGAATGAAATCATATGATTACATATATATTGTTAGAAAGGCCAAAAAGCAACAGATTTTATTAAGTATAAGATTTAATATGCAATTCTTTCGCTTTTATTCTCAATAATTAACTCGAAATGTCACGACATTAAATTTACTAAATTATCAACAAAGTTATTGGCAAAGAATTCCATTCTTCATAATGTTCCGATTTTATCTATATTTTGCGCTATTCTTTTTTCTACTTCACATTTTTACGATTTCCAGTGAGAAACGCCTTAATTGCTCAACTTGTATGTTTGAGACTGTTATTTTGTTGAAAGTACCCCTCCTTACCGCTCCTTCCCTACTATCTCATTAACTTCCCCAAAATGCTGTTGCAAAATTTCAAAAATAAAACTTGACATCCATAATATGCCGAAAGCGAAATATGCTAGTTTTCTTCATATAAAAATCCTCACAGAAAATTTTTATATGATCTTTTGGTCTTGAACGAGTTTTAATTTTCCCTTTTATCATTATTTATTAGTGTTTGGGAACAGTTAAAATGTTGTTTCATCGGAAATAAGGTTATCATTAAGGTGAAATTTGGCTCATTAAACACATTTCTATTTTACACTTTTGTCAGGATTAGCATAATAATTCAAATATCCAAAGGATTTTAGATTTTTGTAAATTTTCCAATATGAAATGTCTCTCTGTATTTAGTTTGGTAGCAAGTTTTTACAGGAATTCTTATGAAATATTTGACTTACTTTTCTCCGTACAGCATTTTGTGCTCAATTTGTCCTGTTTTTTTACAAATTTGTGACATTGTATCGCACAGTTAAAGATAGGTAGCTTAACGAATTTAATTGATTCTGACACCGAATGTCCACCCACACTTCAGAAATAGATTAATTTTTGCTTGCTGCATTCCTTGAACCACAGATTAATTTCTAATGTGAAGTATATATATAAAGCAGTAAATAATTACGATTCAGAATAGTACTTTTATCTGGATGTTATTTGATTTGGATTGCGTAAAAAAATAAAAATATTATATGTGATAAGTTTTGTCACATACTCTAAATAGAGATTAGCCATGGAAAGTTAAAACTCGATTTTCGTTCAGATATTGGTGGGAATAGATTGTATCAAAGTTTTTTGCGTAGACTGCTAGAAATTGAAAAATTTGAAAAAGTTAGATTAAAAATTTTAGCTTCATTATTTTTCAAAGATTTTTGACTATATTTTCAGTTTTTATGCCTTGAGGACCTTTTCTCTGAATTGGGCAATCTATTACTCACAATCGGGATTTATAAACTAAGCTAAAACTTTTATACACATAAGAATTTTTAAATAGTGTAATACAAAGTCAAAAAAGAGAATAGTCATTATTCCTGAATTAATTTTTATGATGATTGTAATTTGACTTTACATTAAGAAATGATAATATCTTAGTCTAAAAATATTTTTATGATCAAATTTGACAAAGTAATAAACATTTTTTGTATTTATTCATTTATGAAATGGTAATTTAGTTTCCTAAATTTAATGTATTCTATCTTCAATAATCTTTACAAAGAAGAATAAGAGTAAAGAAATTAAAAGCTTTACTAAAAAACGGGAAAAGGTAAAAAATAACTCATAATTACAGTGTATTTTAATAATTTAACATAATCTAGATTTTCAAGTTTAAATGGTTTATATCATAAAAAGTTATCACTTTTTTCAAGTTTGTAAAAAATCATGAAACATTTTTTTTTTAAAATAAATAGCTTTATTTATTTTTACAGAAAGTAATACAGAAAAAATAATTAACAATTTGGGGGTTTTTTTTTGTTTTTTGTTTTTTTTCGATCCAAAATTCTTTAATTGCAGATTTTTCAAAATTAAAAAACAAAAACAAAAAAAACAAAACATAACTATTTAATTCAGAATAAAAATAATTTTAAATTGGGTTTTTAATTAATGGTTCAATCAAAGATTTTTTTAGAAAGATTACAATTAAAAAAAAAATTTTTCGAATTTTTTTTTTTACAAGTTTGAATGTATATTATAAAAATTATGATGTTTTAAATATTTTATAAGAAAATTTTAATCAATCATTATACAATTTTTTTTTTAAATATTAAAATTTTAAAAATTATAAATTAATTAGAAAAAAAATTTTGTTAAGATTTTTCAATAAATGGTATTTTAAAATAAAATTTTTTTAATTTAATATATATATTTTTAATTTTCGTCTAATCAAATTTTAATAATAATAATAATTCTATATGATTATGATTTAATTAATTCATTATTTAAAATAAAATAATTTTATATAAAATATATTCTTTTTTTAATAATTATTTAAATATGATTAACTTAAATAAAAAAAATTTAGATTTGATTAATTGATTCATACTTAGTTAGAGAATTTAAAAAAATAAAAAAAATTAATAATCACACTTATGATAAAAAAATTATGTTATTTATTCTCGTTCATAAGCTTTTAATATAACATATATAATATACATAACATATACAACATATATAACATATATAAAATATAAAACATTAATATATTATTATTACAAAAAAAAAATCAAAATCAAATAAATAATAACAAAGACAGAAAAAAAAAACCAATATATCAATAATTTAAATATTTTTATAATAATAATAATAATAATAATAAAGATTAATTATTATTTGTTCAAAAACACTTTTTATATTATTAAATGTTTCAGACAAAAAAATTATTGTTTACAAATAATAATTGAAATTAAAAAAACATTGCAAATAATAAAAACTTTTTTTATTTATTTTTATTATTACTTCATATTGCGCCAAAAAAAAACTTTTATACACGAATTCCAAGTATTATTGTCTTAATGAATTACATAGTAAATCCCAGATGATGTAATCTTTGGCTCCCTGATTCCAAAATAGAAATTTATAATGTGCAAAAAAAAAATTATGAATATGTCGTTTTTTTTACTCATTCTTATTGTACGTCTCTCCCCCCAGAGTTATGCATGAAAATTAATATACAAAGATCTACAGTCAATGAATGCTACGCCCAAACCAAAATCAGACATACCTGAATAGCACTTACGGGATATCGTTTAAATAATAATTCGAGGGTGAATGAGATCATATTTTTCAAGTTAAGGAGGCGTGATGTAAGTTTTTGTTAGAATATCCCTAACATTATTATTATTATTATTACTATTCTTATTCTTATTATTACAAATGCATTCATCTCACATGTTGTTTGACGATTTTAAAATTTTACCTTTTTTTGTCTGATTAAGAGATTTTAACAATATTGGTCAAAAATATGTTTAAAAAAAAAACAAAACAAATTATTCATTTTTAATTTTTTACCTTATCAATATCTATTATTGACGTTCCGTTTGATACCAAACTCTAATTAGTAAATCAGGTAACTGAAACAGTCAAGTAGGCGACTACATTTTTCTATGTCGTGTAAAAATGTTGACATTATTTTTTTACCAAAGAGGTTAACTATAGAAACTTGGAATTGAATGTTCTAAACTTAACCGTGAAGTAAGATTTGTTGATTGCTTTATACATTCAGTATTCGATTACAGTTGCTTTATACATTCAGTATTCGATTACAGTCGCTTTATTCGAATACAGTTCCCTATTCTTGTTGATCCCCTTTTTTTAAACCTCATTACGTATGTAAGCACTTTTAAAATGTTACCATGTTTGCATGCACCAATTTACTGATTACGGTTTTGTAATGCATAAATGTCAAATCTTTAAACAGTTTGAATTTTAAATATTTTGATTATAATCTTTCAAATTAGTAATATCTTTCATAATAATTCATATACTGCAGCGACTTGCGCTCGCGTGTGTAGAAATAGTATATATGAACTTGTTACATGCTCATTCTTTGGCGCACTCTTAATAAAAAACGCTCTCAATTATTTCAAAAGATTTCAAAAGTAACTATATGCTCCCCCAATTGATGATTTTAGACTGGGGCTGTGCGTAGAGTTACCCTTACCTCTTTTTGATTCTTTCATCTCTTTGTTCATCATTGATGGTCATAAACAATTACACAATAAACCGGTTTTCAAACATGCAAGGTTAGTAATTAGTCAATGCAGTATTGTTGATCATCTGTGTAACTTCCTTCTTTATTACGACCTCCCCAGGTCATAAGCAAGAAAATAATTCAGTTTTTCGTAAATTTAGGAAACATTCTCGCCGTGAAATTTTGAACTAGAGAATTCTAAAATCAATTTGTTATCATAATAGTAATAATAATAATAAAAATAAAAATAATAAAAATAATAATAATAATAATAATAATAACTACAGCTACTCTCTTTGAATCAGACAACTATTTTACCCCGATTCTCACATCGGGAATTAGGGGCAAAAAGATCGACAAATCGAAAGGGATGCTGATCAATTTCCCCTAAAGGAAAAAACAATATTTATACATTAGATCATTTTCGCAACATCGAAAATCAAAATCATGGATTCCACACATACTCTTTGCAAACCACCACCAACTAAAACTTTAAACACTATTAATATTTCAAACCCATCAACTAAAAAATTACAAAGTCACAATCAAAAAAGAAACATAACCTACGAAGAAATTTTACGCAGAGCAAACCGACGTAGTTACGAACTTGAAAAACTACGAAACCAACGTAATCTTGAAAAGGACGAAAAGATAAAACGTATAAAGCTTCGTTTCGAAGAAACTCTTTTGGAAATTGGAGAAGCACGTGAATTGGGAAACTACATTGAAAAGCAACATAAGAAATTAACGAGACAACATGAATTTTTATATGATTTGGAAGAACAACGTTATTTGGTATCGATTGGACAATTTTTTATCGATTACCCAAATATGATAAGACAGGCGATCGATACCTGGAAAGCTGGATTGGAAGAGTGTGAGAAAATTGAGTGGAAATTGAAACCTTTACAAAGTGCTGTGAGTGATTTATTGAAAAAGGTCAAAGAGGAATGTCGTGAGTTATGGGGTCCAAACCAGTTTCAAGAATTTGAAAGGGAACGGGAACGACAGTTAAATGAGGAGGAATTGGCCAGACAAAAAAAAGAAGGGTTAGCTGCATTTTTCTGAAGGCCATGAATATTTTGTAAAAAGGTTTTCATTTTTTTTTTTTTTTTGGCTTGAATTAGGAAATTCAAAAAAAAACCCCCAATTTTGAATTTTTTTGACTTCTCCTTGTTCATTCCAAGTTTGTATATTGTAGTCAATATTTAATAGTAAATAGTTTTCATCTCATTACATTTCACTTCACATTTGTATCATAATGTCTCTTCCTTTATTAAAACTTCAATTCAAAAGTTAAAAAATTTTTGCGCTAGTCGCAAGCTGAAATTTGATATAAACATTTCTTTGAGTAAGTTGAAAGTTGTTGACCATTCCAATATTGAAATAGGGATTGCGAGTCAAAATTAATTTGCGAAAAATATGACCAAACTTGCCTTATTATCTCTTAAATTCTATATTAGAAAAATTTCTGGTATCATGGGAATTTTTTTAAATTGGAAACGAGAGCGTTTAGTAACAATAAGAAATTTTGTGCACATGGTTTTTTTTTCATTATTTATTTTATTTTCTATATATCAAAATCTATGAGTTTGATAAAACTAGGACGAAATTTAGGACAAAAAAAGGCTGCTCCATAATAATCTAGAGTCTGATGCTAAGAATTGTGAACGAGAGTTTTGTTTTAGGTTGACTGTCAATTTTGTACTTTTGAAAATCTGTCCTTTTTTTTTTTTTTTTGAAGCAAAGAAAACTACGTAATTATTACCCTTAAATGGTACGAATGGGTTCAAAGTAATACCAAAGTCGCAAAAAGTTTAGATAGGCCTGGAAACTCCTGAAAGAGAAATATCCCTTAAACTCGTGATCATACAAGGACAGGTTTTTCAGTTCTAAACCCCATTAAAATTTTTGTCAAAAAATTCAATTAAAGTTAGTGGAAAAAGAAAAAGAAAAATTTTTTTTTTTTAGACTTTACCCTCCAAAGATGATATTAATGTCGTAAATCTAATTTTTAAATGGTGAAACAATTGCGTTCATCTGTCACACACATAGAATTTGAGCATGAAGTGCTTTTTTGTTCAATTGTGCACAACATGGAATTCTAAGATCATACTATGAACAGCAGCTGCAAGCAAGCTGCTGTTCATAAAATTACCTATTAAATTCCAAAAAGAAAAAAATAAGTTGAAGGTACATTTGATTTTATTCAAAATATTTTTTTCAAGTAAAAAGTTTTAATTTTGTGGGTGGGGGTTTTTTTTGATTTTAAAAATATTCCATAATATTTTCTAAAAGAATTTTCATTTTTATTTCACATGATATTTACATGACATAATTTTTATAATTAAATTTGTGTGTATGGGATAAAAGCAAATCAATTTTAAACAATTTGTCATTCACTTGTTGATATTCTTCGTAGAAATAAAGGAAAAAAAAAAGATTTTGTATTATTCTGTAGAACTTTAAAAATATACCAATTTATTTCTTTAGAATTCATTTTTTTTATTTAAATTTTTTTTATTTTCAAGATTGGTTTCAATAATAAGTGTTCAAAAAATAAAAATAATAAAAATAATCAAATAATGATAATCAAATAATGATAATCAAATAATAATAATCAAATAATAATAAAACTTTTTGGAAAAATGTCAATTGTGATCTTAATTGTGTATACATCTTTTAACATAAAAATCGTTTTCTCATAAAATTATTTTCAATGAATTAGTTTAATATAAAATGAAAAATTAAATTCTGAAATTTTTTGTTAATTCAAAATATATCAGTGAAAAAAATATACATTCTCATTTACTTGTGTGAAAAATATTAGTCTATAAAATTGTTTTCCTTTACTTTTAATACCTAAAACTATTCTCAATACTAAAATTTTATTTAATGAAAATTTTTGGCGAAATTCTAGGTGTCCTTTGGAAATGGCTAAAAGCTCATTGCCAAGTGTTAATTCATCAAAATGTTAATTCATCAAATGTTAATTCATCAAATTTTAAGTCATCAAAAGCAAAAGCCAATGTTTTTACAGATTAAACAGTTTTAATGTAAAAAATATATATGCATATCTGGGGGAGGGGGGGGGGGATATCAGGAGCATTATAATCTTTGTAAAAACATTATCTCGTGCTTGAATTTGTGAGATATAATAGATTCAAATTTATAAAATAATCTTTTTTACTATTTGAAAACAGTTTAAACAAGAATATTGTCTTGGAGGAAACGATAAATTATTACTAAGCCTGTTATTCTACCGATAAGAAAAACATGGTTTCTCCAAGTCATGTCAAAAAAATCTTAGCACCAAGAATATTATTAATCAGATTAGGGATTAAATTTTTTTTTAATTTGTAACATTCAAATCATGTGCACAAATAGGGGTTTTCTAAATCTAATAAAATTCAAAATATATGTAAAATGTGATAATTAGTTAGGAAGGATCGTGTTCTTATCTAATAAAGTTGTTTGAAATCATTTTAAATATGATTCGATTGATGGGGAGCCTCTTTTTGCATAGCCATCATTTGACTAATGCACATGCGTCATTTTCCAAAGTCGAATTAGATTAATTTTTCGAACTACAAAAGATATAGAGAAAAAGTCAAAAAAAAAAACTTGGTTTGTATGTTACACATAACGGAAATGATAATCCGGTAATAAAATTAAAATTCATTAATAATAATAGTAATAACAAAAGTTTATCATTATTTAAGGGTGTGATTGACGTTATATATATAAATATTGTTTGTTTGTGTACGTTCTACAAAAAGTTTTTCTTTGTTCTATCAGCTCTCTGATCATAGACCACAAATTTTTTTAAGCTAATCTATTTTCAGAATTGAAAGATGGGAAAAATCAACTTTGATTATCATCGACTCTCATCTCGACTAATATTCATATATATATATATATATATATAATAAAAAAAATTTTTTGATCTTTTTCCTGCAAAATTTCGGAATATTTCAAACAAATAAAAGGTAGTTTATCTCTTTAAAAGTTTTCTTTCAAAAAATTCATTTTTTAATGAAAGGATATGAAATGAAGCTGCCTCACGTTGTGGTAACTCAAAAATTTATTTTTCAAGTATTTTTTGAGAATCAAAAACATCTTTTAGTTAAAATTGATACGCAAGATTAGACAAAGATTGGCGCTCAATTTTGTGTTTAAAAAGATCCGGTTTTTCCGAAATTAAGGTAAACTTTATATTGAACACGTGATACCTCGAGTACAACAAGCTTATATCAATATGGAATCTTAGGAAATCATCATTTTTGTTAAAATTAATATTCAAAGGAATTAGTATATTTTCGTGAAGTCATAATATACTCACAAATGAAGCTGTTGAATATGGCTTAGATTTTTAAAAATGATAATCTAATGAAATTGCCTTGATGCAAACAATTCATTACTACATTGGGGAAGATTGAGTAACACAAAAGCCACTTGATGAGAGGCTTTCGAAAAAAAAAATTTCAATAAAATCATCGCGCAGTCAATCTTGTGATTTTTAATACTCCATCCCTGTAATGAATAAAATTTTGAGGCTAACAGTTTTTTTGTGTATTTTTAAACTCTTAAATATTTAAACCATTTATTTTATACGCAATTTATTAATAACTTTTTTTATACCTTATTTTGTCTTTTTGATATAAAAACATTATTATTATTATAATATTGATTATTCAAAATTCAATTGATTACATTAAATTATTATAAAACTTTATAACGGAGGGGGAGGGGAATTTTTACTTTTTTATTGCTCATTTGTAACCATATTTTTATTTTATTTTATCTTATTAAAAGTAAAAAAGCTTTTTTTTTGATATATATACCAATAAATAAAACTATTTTAATTCTTTTTTAAATTTTTATTTTAATTAAAGGTTTTTATTTTTTTATTTTATTTAAAGTGGTTTTAATTATTATTATTATTATTATCAATTATTATTATTATTATTATTATTATTATTATTATTATTATTATTATTATTATCAATTATTATTAGTATTAGTATTATTATTATTATTATTATGATTAATTATTATTAATTATTATGAAAGAAAAAATTTGCTGTTAAACTAGATTTTTAGATTATATTTATTTTTAGAAATAACTTGTTTATAAATTTAAAAATGTGAAATGATCAAAAAAAAATGGTAAAAAATTGTTATAAATTTTTTATTTTAATATATTAAATAATTATAACAGAAAAATATTCTTTTTTTTTTTTTACTTACTTACTTACTTACTTACTTTGTTACTGTAATTCTCACGAAAAGTAATAATGTTTAATTTTATATAAAAATTTTAATTTCATAATATTAAATAGTTAAATTTTTTTTTTTTTTAGAATCATCAATATTTGAGATATTTTTTTTTCCTTAAAATAGTTTTTTTGATATATATATATTGAATTTTCTTTTTGACTTATTTTAATTTTGATAATTTAAGAATAATTTTAATATCTTCAAAATTATATTAGAAAACTGTTCTCTGAATATTATAAAAAAATCAATTAACCATCTTTAAACTGTATTTAATACTGTATTTAAAGACATAGTATGGCCATTATTTTTTGTGGAGATTATAATTTATTAATTACCAATATGAAACTGAATAAATATAAAAATCATGGCAATTGAAAAGTAAAAGTATATTCATTAGTTCCAAATAAAATGAGAACTGGATAGTTGCTTTCACTATTATATTCTTTAAAAATGTAAACTTCGAATAGGTGCAATACTATTGGTTGCCAAAAGAAGTACCAAAAATTGCTCCAACAAAAATTTCTATCATACTTGAATTCTCAGAGTATGAAGAGCAAGTTACCTTGTCGTCCCTAATAATAATAATAATAATAATAATAATAGTAATAGTCGTATTGCTATTATTCTATTTCGAATTGTGACCTCTGTTATCCGAAACAAAACAGCGAAAAAATAAATGCAACTAAACTGAAAAAGTTACTCAGCACTAATTGCCTTTGAATTGTTCCTCTTTGGCATAATATATTGCAAAAGAAATTTTAAAGTTGGAATGGTATTTGATTATAAAAAGTTATATATTTATTTAGCCATTTTGAATTATACTTAAGAACAGTAAGACTATAGTAAAACCAGGCAGAATATTCGAATAGAGAATTCAAAAACTTAAAAGGATAATTAGTTAGAACAAAGTATTTAATCAACAAGCACCATATAGCTTGGGCCGCCTAAAGTAAAAAATGATATAGATCTCGCTATAGAGACTTAAATTTTCATAAATTAAACCATTTGATTTTTTACCAATGCATTTACAGGAATATCTGTTCGTATATTCCATTTCCTGAGTATTGGTGAAAAAAAAGGATATATTCTCGATGTGCTGCAACTACAATGATTCGTGAGTCTATAGACAACAGACAGCGAATAAGGTGATAAAAATTGCTAGTTTTCGAGCCGTGTTTGCACCTCTAACAAAGAATGTCAATTGACCACCAATTATTTGTTCACCCCTTAACCAGAATTTACAACATGATCATAGCATATAATTGTGTATGAAGTTGGCCAATATATTTAGATTCCAAGTGATCCAGCTTCATTTAAAGATAAAAGGAGGATAAAGATTATCTTTTTATAATTTGAATCCTAATTTTAATCCTAAATTGAAATTAAACCATCAAAGGATTACCTAATCCTGCTGTTGAAAATATTCCAGCATTGATCATATGGTTAAATTTGTTCGCCGCAACACTTGGTATTCTTAAAAATCTTTTTTTTTTGAGTTTCGCTAAGGTCTCTCCTATTAGTATGAAAGCTACTTTCAACAGCTAAAGGTGTTGGAGTCATTTTGTTGGCGTGTAGTCGGTTCAAAATTTTCAATTAAAATTAAGAACTTTAGTGAGCACTCTTAGGAATTAAATTGAGAAAATTCTTTTTGGGCGCATATTAGATATGAAGAAAATAGAATCAAGGAAATTAGGTTTAGAAAATACTTTCTTGCAAACTAATTAAAATTACCTGATCTAAACTCTGTTGATATAAGTTTTCATTCATACTCTACCAATTTGAAAAATTCATTTTCTATTTCCGTTTTGCATTGTCACTTTTTTAAAAAAGGCAAGAATCCAGACGAAGATTATGTTGTAACATCTTAACTATATTCTCGGGACTGACAATGCACGCCTTTTATCCAAAGTTGAGATAATTTTTTCAAAGATCCAGTTTTCTAAAGATACCTTAAATCAAAAAAATATCTTTGGTAGGTATTAATAATTTGGCACCCTTTGATATTAAATTAAAATTTTAAATTCATAAGAAAATCACTCAAAAAAAAGTAATTTAAAAGTGATGAGAGAAATAAGCTTTATATGAAATTTGAAAGATTTATCCTATCATGTAAAATTTTCTCGTTAATATTTTTTATACTTTTAGCATATATATTGGCTCACAAAAATTTATATATATTACTTTAATTATGATTTTTACGATTGAATTGACGATCAAATAATGATCGATTATTAATGAATGAGCAAACGAGAAAAGAAATAATAAGTTCGCTCAAGGTGGTCGCGTTTCTTATTATGACAATTGATTCAAGAAAAGATTTTTTTTCAATTATATATACTGGGAAACAATTCAACACATTTGAATAATATTGAAATCGAGACTTATTGAATCCATGCCCAATAGAATAGCAGATGTTATAAAGGCTAAAGATGGTAATGTAATAGAAGCATATTATTGTGAATAAGTAGAATAAATAACATATTCTTTACTATGTAGATTATTTAAAGATTCTAATGGTTACAAAAGAGAAATAAATTCGAACCTGAAAGTCAGGTTCGAATTTTACAAAAATAGATCTTAACGAAATTTTTTTTTTTTTTTTGGTTAATGCAAACTACAAAAAATTCAACAAGATGTACCATTTAAATTTTCATTTACTCTTTGTAAACCCTAATTTATAATCTAATGTCACCGTTTTTACCTATTTAGGATAAAATAATGGTTGGAGAAATTTGTTTATTCTGGTTAAATTGATTATTTGTATTTTATAACCTTAATGTCCTTTAACTCAATTTTCCTTATATATAGTATGCATCTTAAGAAGATTTTATCAATTTATCTCCAGAGTATTCATTATTGATTATATAATTACAAAATGGCTCATGAGATTCACCCTTATAACGAAATTCCACAAAGAAATAGATTTTTAACGACTCTCAGCGGTATTGGAAATAATTCTAACAACATGATAGGCGCCGGGATCTTTTCAACACCGGGATTAGTTCTATCATCAGGTAAGTTCTTGATGGTTTAATTTCAATTCAGAATTAGAACTCAAGATTATCTTTTATAATCTTTATCTTTAAATGAAGCTGGATCACCAGGAATGGCTTTAATTTATTGGATATTAGGAGCATTCGTCTCTTTATTCGGCTCTTTATCATATGTTGAGGTTTGTTATGGCAGGATTAATAAAAAATTTATTTCTTAAATAATCTTTATGAAGTGGTTCTTTCATAAAATTAGTTACTTTAAGAATTTAAAATTCTTTTCCTTAGCTGGGAAGCTCAATTAAGGATGGAGGAAGAGAAGTAGTTTATTTAAAAAATGGATTTCCCCATCCTCCATATTTATTTAGTTATATTTTCAGCTTCTCTATGATAGTGTAAATTTACATAACTTTTCTCAAGCCTATTTTCAAGTTTGCTAATTAATTATTTTATTCCCTTTTTTTAGTACAGAGGGTGTCCAAAAGTTTCCGAACAAGATTTTATTTAACAATAATATTTATTTTTTTATAAAATAAAACAAAATAAACAACATATTTATAATTTTATAGTAATTTTCTAAATTTTTCCATTAAGTGTTACTAAACGTTTAAGTCGGCGATATTTTTGGTGAGTAAATAAACGTGGACGTCCTGAACGAGGTCTTGAATCAATTGAACCAGTTTCTTTAAATCGTTTTATTTTATCCGAAACTGTTGTCAAGCTGCGATTGACTATGTTGGCAATATCACGATATTTCTTGCCATGCTGTTGTAATAAGCATATAGTATTACGTTAAGCAATCGTTAATTCTTTTTTTGCTCCCATTTCGTTTTAATAAAAACGACGAAAAAATCTTATATGCGCGTTACATTTCATTTTTATAAAAAAACGAGTATGAATAAAATCGATTATGCGCGTCGCGAAAAAACATTATACACGCGTGTTTAAAAAATAAAAAACGCGTAATTAAATAATTAACTAACTTTATTTACTAATAAACTCGTGCTTTTCTAATTATTCAAGCATGTGGAATGTTACTCCAAAGTTTGTTCGGAAACTTTTGGACACCCTCTGTATAATACGACCTGGTTCTATCACGGCCGATGCGAATATCTTCGCCCAATACTTAATATACGCGTTTACTGCTCATAAAGCATGTGGAGCTTCAAATAATCTGCATCCAGAAGGGTCTCTAAAAACTCGTAAGTTTTGGTAAGAAACTAAAATTTATTGATTTTTCTTCAAATTTCGTTTTTGAATGAAATTGAGAATTTCCACAGGCGAATACGAATAATATCAATAGCCGCTGTACTTGGAATTACGGCCTATCACATGCTGTCGAACAAATGGGCTAATCGAATAAATCAAACCTTGGCGATTATTAAGATCTTGACTCTTCTTGCAGTTTCACTTATTGGCTTTATTTTCATTAAGCAATCGATCCGTGATTGAGGAAACCACAACTGACAAAATTAATTTACAGACGCAAAATTTACTCCAAGCTCTTTTATCTCTTCGATGTTACCTGTGCTTTTTGCATATAATGGATGGAATAACCTGAATTGTATAAATTTCTTTATTCTCTTTTTTCATCGAGAACCAAATAATTTCAAGAGCTAAATTTTTTTAATTAAAATTAAAAGACACACTAGATGAATTTGATCCGAGAGGATCGCTTCAAGTTTCTAATGGTTTGAGTGTTGTTCTTTTGAGAATTTTATATAAGAAAAAAACTAGTTGAGCATTTTTTATCTCTTTAAATATAAAAAGATTATTTTAAACTATAATCTTAAATACGATTCTTTTTGACTTTAGATATAATGGCCAATATTGCATACACAACTATACCCTATGAAATGGCTACAAAATCTGGCTCAGGACTCAACGAAATAATTGGTGGTCAATTGGCAATCGCTGTTGGAGGTATAACTGCAGCCCGAATACTGGCAGGTTTTATTCCTTTATCAGCTTTAGGGGCGCTGGCAGTCATGGTGTCTACAGGTTCACGAATTATTGTGGCCGCAGCACATCGAGACTATATCCCTTTCTTTTCAACTAAGCTTAGAAAATGGAATCCCCGAACAGATACTCCTTTAAATGCATTGGTAAGAAATTAAATAGCTTAAAATATAAAACTTTAAGCCTTTATAGTGAGAATTCTGAAAAATCTTGAAAATTTTATTCTAGGCGATCCAAGCTATATGGGGCTCATTGATTATAATTTTTTGTCCAGGCAGTGATCCTTTCAAGTTTTTAGTTTCCGTATCTCAACATTCCGCTTGGTTTTACTACGGTCTTACTGTTCTTGGTTTATTGGTAAGCATAATTCAAAATCGTTAAACAAATATTATTTCTTTCAATTAAATATATTTCAATTTTCAAATTTTTTTTTGCAAGATATTACGACAAAGAGGAGCAATTAGAAGGCAATTTGTGCCAAAAGCCGTGCTGATTGGCTTTGTAATTTTCGCGTCATTCATTTTTTTTGCTGCCTTTGCTGCGAATAATCAAGGTCAGAATTCGCCACAAAATAATGACAACAAAACGGATATGATTGTTAACTGCCAAATTAGAAAAATAGAAGGTTGCCCTCAAGATCCTAAGAAATCAACCTACTCTTATTATCTTCCATACATAACAAGCGTGATTTTAATGGTAGTTGGGGTGATTTGTTGGTACTTCTATTATGCCGGTATACAAATTGTTTGCCATCCGAAGTGGGAGGCAGGCAATTCGAGTATAAAATCAGATACTGTACGGCACGATATAGATGGTATTACATCGTCCCCGATAGACTCAGGATTAGATGATGATTCGCAAAATGAGAAATATCGCATTCACTCAACCACATAAGATAAAAAATATTATTCATCGTCTAAGAAGTAGTTTGTGTGGCGATTGGGGGAAGCAAGCTCTATTTCCTATGCCGAATCACAATTATATTCGATCAATTCTTCAATCAATGTTTACATATCTAATTTTTTTGGTTAATTATCTATAAAAACACATATATTGTACATGTAAAACGAAACTGTTAAATTATAAAATTAAATTTATATATTTTTATTAAAATATACAAAATAATATTATAAAATTTCAAGATACTTTTAAATAATATTTAAAAAATTTTAGCCACTAAAAATATTATTCCAAATTATGATTATATCAAAATTAACAACCTGCTTTTCGAAAACAGAAAAAATTGCTGTTAAAATATTTTGAAATTGTTTTTTATCGATTGATTTTGATTATATTTTTTCCTAATTTGATGAGATAGATTGTAAACTTTTGAAAAATTATGCTATAAAAATTTTCACACAGCACATATAAAAGATGATATTTAAAGAAGAGAATGTGCTGTCACACACAAAAAAATTGAAACTTTGCTTAGCTGCACAGAGTTCAATCTTCAATCCTATTGAGAAACTTTGATATTTTGCTGTTTTAGAACTCCTAAAGCTGAATTTTTCAAAAATATTATGACACCAAATTTAGACTGCTATTTTTAGTAAGATAATTTTTGGTTCAATTTTTAAAAATAAATAAATAAAATTAGATAATATTTATGCTACCGCTCTGTTTACTAATACTTAAAGATATTTTTTCAGTCAAAGTTCCAATCATTAATTACATCATTTTCATTTTTTTTTCATCCTAATCCCCCAAAACCTTAACTATAACTATTCGTAAATCTTCATGTCACAATCAATTTTTTTGGGAAAAAGCTTGATAGTTTCTTATTCCAATTTTGGATTACCACTTTTTCAAAAGAGGCAAAAACACAAACGAAAATTATGTTAGAAAATGTTAACATTGTTCACAGAAATGACAATGCACCCCTAAATTTTAACGGTACAAAATGCAGCTTCTACACTATTGGTTTGTAATACGAATAAGTAAAGAAAGAGAAAAATTATTATCCTTGTATAATTATTTCTCTAAAGTATGAAAGCTATGAGAATTTATCAAGAGTTGAGAAAATTCTTTTCAAAATATCAAAAGACACTATTTTTTTTTGTGAGATTCAAAATTTTATTTAGTTCTTGACCCAAATTTTTAAATTATCTTAATGATACCTTACTTTTCAAGAGCTGAATCAAAAGATTTTCTTAGATTGACTACCTTAGTGCGATGCTTACACTTGTAAATTCCGAATACTGAAACCTTATTTGAGCTTCTGCTTTTATGGGTATTAATAATATTGCATTATTTAATATAAAATTAACCCTTGATGCATAGTAAAAATACTTTGAAAAATATATAATAATTATTTTATTAACTAAATATCTATTGAATAATTAACGGCCACAAAAGTTTTACTTGTATGAACTAAAAAGGAAATTAAAATTAAAGTTTGTCAATTTAATTTTTTTAATGAACGTTAATTAATAGATATTTTTTAATGGTTCCAAAATTTTTCGGTCGATCCAGATTTTCTTCAATAAAATTTTTTTTTCTAGTCATTTATTAACTCATAAAATTAAATAGATTTTATCCAAATATTTTTCTGTATGGAACTAAGTTTTTTTGAGTATCACGAAAATATATATAAAATTTTTTTTTGAATTTATATCATCTTATTAAGTCATGCTTATAAAACTAATTTTATATAATAAACTAAGTAGGAATGAAACAAATTTTGTAAAATTTTACGAACTGTAAAATTATTTTACTTCTGATATCTCGAAAATATTTTTACTCAAAATTTGGAAGTCAAAGAAAATCATTAAAAACCGGGGGGTTTTCCATTCGATACAAATAGAAATTTTGGGTCAACTTTTGATTATATAAAATTTTATCGGCAAAAAATTTCATATATTTTCTCCCAATCTTCTATAAATTACTAAAGAAATGAAGTATGTGTACATTTTTATTCCCATAGTTATATCAATAAATAAATATTTTTAAATTTGCAATTCAAAGAAATTATTTTTATTGTTAAACTATTCCTGAAATAAATTTTTAGTTCGATATTTGCTTCAAAATCACTCATTTTGAGAAATTCTCCATTTTGTCAATATTTTTACTCAGAGACTATATGATGTCTAACAAAAAACTTGGAAAATAAAAAAGTATTTATTCACAAAATAAGGTGCTAAACCATTCAAGATTCAATTTAAGGGTGATTTCTTTAATATTTTTTTAATACATATAACTAAAAATTTTTGATTAATGAATTTTGTAAACAAACTCAAAGCTATGCCTTTGTTTTTGAATTCATTTTCAATTAAAAGAAATTTTAAGCAGGTTAACTTCATTTTATTTTTTGCTATGCTTTATGTCTTCTTTTAAACTTTTCGAAAAAAACTGATTGTAACAAATACATGAAATTCTTCAACATTGAATAAAAGTATTTTTTGTTTTGGGTTGATATATTTTAATCGGTGTTTATGTTTTAATTTTAATTTTTCAATGTTTATTTCTCTACTTAACTCTAAATGGAAAAGTTAAATCATAAATATGATTGATAAGAAAAAAAGTTTTTTTTTCCTAAAAGTTGTTTTTGTATAATAATTGGTTTGCTTTATACCTATGTTATTTGTAAAAAATTTATTTCTTTTTTTGTAAATCAAATAATTGTCAAATAATTGTTAAAGGATACAGATAGATTAAATTGATTAACTTTAGTTAAAATTAGTTATTTACATAACTAATAATATTCATGAGAAATTTTCATGTAATAAAAATATTATCTTATTCACTATTTTGTTGTCTAGTCTTGTTTTTTTGACATATATATATTACTGAAAATTAGTAATACAATTATATTAAATATTTTTTTATTTAAAATCAAAAGACAGCTTTTTGATTTAATTATGACTTTTATAATTAAAAAATAGATAATATAATTAAGAAATTAATTAGCTAAGATATATTAATAGTTTTAATATATATATAAATATTTTTATTTTTTATTTTTTGATTATTATAATTGAATTTTTAAAATAATAAATTTATAGTTAATTTCTTTATAAAAGATTTAAGATTAAAATTGATTCATTTATACTTTTAATTTTCTTTCTTGTTAATGTATTTTATTTTATTTTATTTTTACTACCTATTAACTGGTTATTTTGATTCATAATAATATAAATATTTAATGATTTAATTTTTGTATATTTTTAATATTTGTAATAAAAATAATAATTTTTTAGATTTTTATAATATAAATAATTAAAATTAATATAAAATTGTTTTTGTTTTTATTTTTAAATAATAAATATTTACTATTGTATTCATTTTACTGTTAAACCAAATTTTTTGAAAAAATCATGTATTTTTAATAATTATACTATGTTTGCTTTTTTGTTTATATTTCCTTCCTGTTTTTTGTCTTAACATTTTTGTTCTTATCATATTTAAAAAAATACATTATTAAATAATAAATTGGGTTTTATTCGTTTGTTAATTATTTTTTAAAATATTATGATTTTTTCATTATTGAATTTGAAAATAAATTCAAACCAATAATGATCAGTCAACCCAAATTCAACAATCAAAATTTACATTTTATACAAAGCTACTACTGATTATAATCAAACCGCAATGATTTTTGATCCAGAAACAAAATTTAATATCATTTATTAATATCTCGTTTAACAACCCCTATTTACAGATGCTACAACTTCTCCTTTTTGATCAAGATTCTTTTCAAACGCACCTTTAAACGATAGAGTTTTAAAACCTTAACTTATTGTGTGAGCGATTGAAAAATTATTTTGAATCAGTATTCAAACAGGTTGATCAAAACTTTTAAAAGCCATAAAATGAAACAAAAAAATGAATACCTCTGTTAATTTCAATTACAAGATCAAGCTATTTTTTGCGATGTCAAGTCGTTTCGGTAATACCTTATCAATATAAGGAAAATGGGATTGATATGTACACACAAATTGTAAATAATCTTGTTTTAAATTTTCTTTCATAAGCGGTAAAAAAAAACAACCTGATTGTTGTGTATCAGAAACCATTTCATCACCAAGCTTTAGGTCAGTCTGTAATTCTTCCAAGGTAGCGACTGATTCCAAATCCTTCTGTTCTGAATCATTTAAAGGTTTGTTCGACTGGTCTTTTGCCTTCTCTAAATTTGGCTAAATGAGAGGTTTAAACGTTTAATAAAGTCAAATTTTGGGTGATAGAGAAATTCGAAATCTTACCACAAAAATGTGTACCCCATATTGCGTGACGATAATCAGTTCCTTGTAACCATCTTGGTTCAAATCCAAACCGGTGATACGGTAAATGGGATGCGCAAAAGATCTTTGCCACACTAGCTTATATTTGATTTCGCCTTCAACAGGTGTTTCTTCAAATATTTAATTGAAATTTCTTTCGTGAAAAATCTTTCGGTGCCTTTTAATCAACTCATGTGATCTTACCTAGTTTGAATATCATCAGTTCTCCTCCATAGGTCCCAACCAAAATCTCATTGCACCCGTCCAAATCAACATCCATTACGTGAGAACATAAGACGCTGTCATGTAGTGTGCATTCTTTCAACTGAAATGAAGACTGAAAGTTCTTTTTATCAAGTGATCTACAAACGTGAAATTTTAATTTAATTTTTTTATTGATTAGGCTTTTCCTCTCAGTTAATATTAAACCCATACCGATAAATTATTCCTTGTTCGATAGCACATGTAACTATCATATTGATGTCATGTGACTCTCCTTGGACGCTAAATTTATGAGCGCTTTGAAGACTGAATGGAAAAATGTTCAATGATTGGATACTTTTTGCCTACCGTCACTCCTTGAGGAAAACATCGATATTGACGTGATTGGACTAAACAGCGCGGCAAAGGTTGGGTTTTCAATTTGTACTATTTTAAGGATTAGATTCAGGACCTATGTAATGAACAAATTTCAAGCATGAATTGAACAAAGGTATTCTACCGAAATTCCCTGTGGTTGAATCCTTTTGCATGATAGCCAGATGCAATATTCCATTTTGACACCCCGCCGCTATTATCTTCTTTTCACCAAATTCACGTATCTCTAACGAAAGAATGCTTTTTGAGAGAAAATGTGATGTTGAAATTACCGTGAATAAAGAATCGACTATAGAAAATATTTACTTTGATTCTAGGCGTGCCAATTCTGAAAGCAGCGGGAAATGGGGGTAGACAGCTTCCTCTCCCCAAAGTGTAGTTGTTGAATTCTAAATTTATCTTGGTTTGTCAAATGCAATTCCTAAATACAGACGAAACAATTCATAATGTCAAACCTGAGTATACAAATGTATTCCATCATCTGTCCCACACAAGATCAAACTAGTCTCAGATATTTCATTCTTGAGAATTATCGTGTGGGTGATTTGGGTTGGCGTAAAGGGTAATTCAATTATTTGGCTTCTTTCTAAAAAGAACAACAAAGTTAAAAAGAATGCTAAAATTGATATGAATGCACAAACTTTTGGAGACAATACCGGTAAGTTTGGGCAAAAACTCTTTAACGCATTTGGCCTTGCATAAATCTTTCATCCAATAAATGCGAAAAAAATATTGATAACCATCTTCGTCCGCTGATGACTTGGATTTCGTCGGCTTGACAAGAATAATTGGGAATATCATAATCATTTTTAATATAATTTTTTTTTATAAATTTCGTGGTTACATACATGTACAGTGGTAAAAGCGAGCACCAATCCAGTCTTATCGGTATAAAATGAATCGATAGAGATTATTTCTCCTGAAATAAAATTTTTGAGAAAAAATATTGCTTTTATTTTGGAATAATAAGTTTGATAAATCGACAAATTTTGGATTTATTCACCTTGACCGATATCCTTCTCCAACGAGAGTTCTATGATATTCCAAGAACTAGCGGTAGATAGAAAGCATGTTATGCCATAAAAAGTGCTGACCATCATATGGTGGTAAGTTTCTTGAAGATAAAATTATAATTCTTAAACTTTGCTTTCGGACGGAGCATTAAAAAGTTCAAGTTTGAAAATTTTCTCACTAGACTCTTCCACCTTGTTTTCGTGGATGGGTTCGATCGAAGCTATTAAATTTGATGAAGAATTGAGCAATTCACCAGGTATTGGTGTCTCAAAGACAGCCAATCCATAAATATTCCTACATTTCAAATAGTTAATTGAGTCTTTAAATATTGTGGCTAGCCTCGGGAAAAAGCTTATTTTATTAAAATAATACTTCACGTTCGCCCTCCAGGGGGGAAATTGATATAATAAATTTTTTTTAAGCATTCATCCATCAAGAAACTTCTTTACCAAAAGGTTGTCAATGCTAATCACAAGTGGAGCAGAAAAAGTGAACATTCAATATGTAGCTGGGAACTCAAATTACGTGCACATGAGACATATTTGCTCACCGGTAAGGAAACCTTGGATCCGCCTAACCGAATAATTGAAATATTCAGTAGTAAATTCACCAAACTCCAGCTGGCGAGCAATTTAATCGGGGAGTTAGTGTAGGAGTGGGCAAAGTTATTAATCTTCGTCTACTCACAATAATCCGAACTCCGAGAGTACAAAGAATTAGAAGAAATTAGGCGAATTGGTTGAGTTTATAAAAATAAAGTTAGTCATTAAAACTTATGGGTCATGGGAGCCCAGCTAAATATTAAAAATAATCTAGAATCAACCAATGAGGTGTTACGACCTATCCTTCCTGCAAAAGGCAGACAAAGGATGGTTTCACAATTCTCTTTTAGCTTAATTCCAGGATGGAGACACCAAAAATTCAGTTTTTACGATATTTAATAATGAAGAAACGCTTCGGCGCCAAAAATTTATCGAGCCTACCTTTTGATTTTTTTAATATCTTTTACATTTACGACTGTTTCGACTTTTAGGTGAAATATCATTGTACAGGAAACTAAATATTGATACCAAAGAAATTTGCCAATCTTAGCTTTGATGAATACTGCACAAAAAAATTTAAAATTGCAAGTTATTAATTATCATTTTTTACTAATCCAAAATTACTATTGCAAACAGCCTAACTATTATCTCGCGTTCCAGATTCAAAGCTAATACCATCTAGCATCATAATATCATTTTTTTTTAACCAAAATTATTTCAACCTTAAAGAAATAATGTCCGCATTTTTTATTGAAGAGAATTAAAGTCCCGAAAATGACTATAGTTCTAGATCTAGGTTTCAATGATCAAACTTTACCCTTTAAAACTCTGGTTCCTCTTTGTTGGTCCAGCAATTCTTATGAAATAATGAGAAATGAAAAAGTGAAATATGAAACCACAAATTTTTTAATACAAAAATCGTTCATTATCTCAGAAGACAGGCTTACATATCAGCGTTTCTATTCGAATTTTTCTATTGGAATTGATATATTTTAGATGCGCAAAATTTTTTTGAAATGTACATTATATATTCTTTAAAAGGGCATTCTGTGATCGTGCTTTGAAGCTTTGGTTAATTTATAACATTCCAATTTAAAATATTGTTTAAAGCAATAAAGTTGATTTTTTCAGTGGTCCAATAAATCTTGAATAACTTCCGAAAAACATAAAAGTATTGATCAGATATTTTATCTAAAATTAAAAAGCTTTACACTTTTTAAAGAAGACGGTTTAATGAATATGGTAAAGAAACGTCGAATTGGGAATTGGTAGAGATACATTAACCATTGCTAAGTTTATAGTCAAGAACCAGACCTTTGGAACGGGAATGTAAATAAAATTTTTGATCTACTAACCCATCTCAGATTTCGGAATGGCAGAAAGAAAAAAGTGGTTTAATACGTTAGATATCTTTCTTCAGCAATGACTCGGATGTCTAGAAATGACGCAGAAAAAATTATGCAATTTGGTTATGCAAAAACTTTCCTCTTGGTTTTTTGTTTCTTAAAAAATGGCTTATTTGCACATTTCAGAAAGTGGTCTCAATACAGATTAAAAAATTCAAATATCAATATACCCAATATTGTAATTGGGGCGTGCTGCATGTGACGTCAAATGTAGTGACCTTTAACACCCGACTGTTTTGACTAGAATTTTTTTGATTATAAAAACAATAATTACTGAATTTTATTTTATTTTATAAAAACAAATAATAATTTAATAATAACTTACAAAAAATATTTATTTTAATATTAAAATTTTATAATTATATCAAATTAAAATAATTAAAATATGGAATTTTGATTACTGTAGCAATTCAAAAATTAACCAAAATGAAAATTTTAAAATAATAAATTTTTAAATTTTTATCTAATTAAATTTTCAATGCTAATAAATATGTTAAAAATTGTACAATTTATTAATAAAAAAATAAATTAAGAAATGGAAATTGTTTTTTGTATTATTTTTTTAAATTCTACAAATTAGCTGGTATTTATACATATTACATAGTAAATTATTATCATTTAATTATTTTGTAATGTTCCAAATTATTTTAGTAATTTTTATACTAATTGTGTAATCTTGTTCATCTGTTAATTTTATTAATTCATTTATTATTATTTACATATTTTGTATTCAATTGTTTTTTTAAATTGTTAAGATTTTTCTATTTTTTTGATTATCTTAATGATTTAATAAGATATAAATATTTTTTGCTAATGTTGGTCATTCTTGATTATATTATTTTACAATATTATAAATTTAACTATATTAATTGTTTTAATCTAAAGTATCAGTATAAATAATATGTATATTTTTCATTTTAATAAATACTTTTAATAAGTTTTAACAAATAAAACACTCATAATTTCTCTCAATATTATGAATACATTTACTTTTATTGTACAAGTTTGAAATTTTGTTAATCTGTACAGCTTAGACAAAACCAAAAATTTTCTTTTTTTCACACTAATCAACATTTTATTATAATATTATAATATCCAATTAATAAATCTTTATATGTTGAGAAATATTTTGAAATTGATTTTATCTTACAAATTGAAACTATATTATTTGATGAAAAAACATTAAAGTTGTTAATAATATAAAAGATTTTTAAATTTTTAAAATATTGTAAATATAAAAAAAGACCATGTTATTGTTAATTTAGATAATATATCTACATATCTTAAATTAAAAAATTGTAAATTTCTTAATTTAAATAATTTTAAATATTTTAAATACATCATTTTTTGAAATTTATATTTGTTGAGTTTAATTAGTATTGATATTATCTTTCTTTTATATAAGTTTTTTTACAAATAAAAATTAACCTCTAATATTTATAATATCCATGTAACAATATTGGAAACAGTAACGTTTTCTGATTAATCCGAAGATCCCCCATTTAAAACGCTTTAGTTAATCCGAAGCAAATACAACTTCGGAGTTGACGACAATGAACTTTTATCTATCCTTTTTGTATGATACAACCTTCCCAAATCTGACTACTATTAATGCTGTGTGTGTGAACATTATTTATCCTGATTGTATACCTGTTATGGGTACTTTTTTCCTTAAATTCAGATTGATTTAATTCACTGTGCTACCCCAGCTAGCAATAAATTGGCCCTTCTAGTTGAGTTTTCTTTTTCTATTATCACCTTTATTTTTAGCCAAACACCGACAATTTTAAAATGTCTGATTCACGAGCAATGACGCCATTGGACGCGCAAACCGCAGCATCTGCTTTACGATCCATATTTCCCTTAACTGCCACCCAATTTGCACCTTCACCTATGCCTGAATCTAAAACCACAATTGCATATGAAGACACTGGTGAAACTGAAGATAAAAGTCTCCCGGTATTACTTTTGGTGCCAGGAATTGGTGATTTCCGACAAACGTATCGGTTTATGGCACCGAAGTTTAATAATGATGGATACCGTATAATTTGTATGGATTTGCGGGGGCAAGGACAGAGTTCAACTAGCTTTACTAGTTTTACGCCAGAGGATGTTGCCGTGTAAATATAAAAAAGTTTGAGCAATAATTTTCTTTTGCAATAAAATAAATTTACTTTTGTTCTTACTATTTGAAAGAGATATGAAATCAGTTTTGGACCATGCACAAGTGAATACAAAAGTTGCCATATTTGGTTCTTCACTTGGTGGGGCTTCGGTAAGTATATTTGCTTCAAAATATCCTGACAAGACACATAGTACAGTATTACTTGATGCATTTTTGCGCGATATGCCTGCAGGTAAATTATGAAATTCCTGATGAATATTGATAATTGAACCTTTTTTGGATTTAAAACCACGAATTGATTAAGTTTAATTAATTTTTGATTCGCAGACAAATTCATGCGTCCACTTACCAACATATTATTCATTCCACCATGGGGTGCATTCTTTTGGACAATGTATTGGAAATCTTTATTCACTGCCAAAGATCGAATACCAATGGATCATGAAACGATTGCCAAGGCTTTAAAATCAAATCTACAAGAGAAAGGAAGAATTTATGCAGTGAGATCATTCTTAAAGGCTACCAAAAATCCAACATGGGCTATTATACCCGAGGTTACTGCTCCAGTGCTGGCGATTTATGGTGAAAAAGATCCTGATTTTACGAATGTTAAAGCTGAAGCTGAGATTGTGAGACCACAATTTATGAAAGCGAGGCTATTCCAAACAGATTTTCTCGACGGGTTAGGGCATTATCCTGTAAGGTTTTTAAAATTCTGGTCTTTTATTTTATAAGTTATTAAAAAACTAATTTTTCACGTTCACTTCTATAGCAAGCCGAAGACCCTGAGAAAACATATACTATTGTTAAAAAATTTTGGGCAGAATTGTAAATCTCAACTCGTATTCTACAGGAATAATCAATTGGAATTGTTTGTACATCTATTTTTAAATATATTTAATGGTTCTATTTTAACTTTAGAAAAATGAGGAACGACAACAAATAATTAAAAATCACATATTTATATAGTGAAACATCTTGGCATTAGATGTACTAATGGCCATAGTAGTTTATTATGAATTGTTAATCAAGCTTTAGAATTTGCACATCAAACAAAATTTATAATAAATATGCTGAAGTTGAAAATTCATATTCAGAATGTTTTAATGAAATACTATTATCTACATGGGGGCTTTTGTTAAGCCGAAGATGAAACCGAAAATCACTCAAACTGAAGATGAGCATATAAATAATTCAATGATAAACCATATTGAATTTCAAATATTATTTACAATTAATAAACTCGTATTTTCCATCTTTAATTAAAATTTCTATAATTGAACTCTTATAAGTTGGAAAAAATACATTTTCATAATTTATATTATGTTTTAAAGTATCAGTTATTCATCACTTATGCAATATTGAAAAATGGTTTGAAGTTATATAATTTATGTTCAATAATTTTTATGCTTGAATTTTTTATGAAAGGCTTTGAAACACAGTTAATGTTTATTGCAATTGGGCAAATTGAAAATTTGCCAAATTTCTCTTTTAATAAAAATCCATTTCTATTATTTCCAGTATTAGGATTTTTTCCTTATGAAGTATAAAAGACAAGAAGAAGAAAAAGAAGAAGAAAAAGAAGAAGAATAAGAATAAGAATAATAACTAATTTTGATTTTAATATTTATTAGTAGTTTTTTTAGAAAACATGTTTTTTTCAATATCTACTCTTGTAGAAATCAATTTATTACTATGCCAGAAAAATTTAAAAAATACATGTTCTTTTTTTTTATTGTTCGACTTTGGAAAAATAGTTTTCTCTTCAGTTAATTTTCAATTTAACACCAAAGCTTACACAGTAGTAATTACCAAAAAACAATAAGAAACCTTACTAGCAAAGAATGAATAAATAATTTATATGTCTTAAAAGATCTTATTTGAAAGATCAATAATGTTTATCATCCCTTAGATTAATTCTTAGAAATTCCTGTTGGAAAATTATTTGAAGAAAGTTTTAATTATTTTAAGATTAATTTATTATTTTTCTAAAACAATAAAGTAAAAAAAAAGATTATTTTTATTATTATTAAAGCTTCAAAAAAGTTAAATCAACTCTTCTTGATTTAGTACTTGACTCATAAGATTGAGTTCGAGTCATAAATATTTTGACTTGAAATAATACAAGTCAAAATCTTATAACTTAACTTGCCGAGTCTTATATATAAGTAGATTAAATCTTAATTTAGCTTTTTTTAACTTAAAAAATGACAAATATCAAAATAATATTTGTTTCTAAAAATAATATGTTTGATAATAATATTAAAGTCAATATAATAGTTATTATAACTAAAAAAAAAAAACATAAGTTTGGAATTTTTATGAACAACTTAATAATGAAAAAACCAATATATAATTTTTGCAAATAAGTATTTTCAATTATAAAAATATTTTTTTATTAATTAACTATTATTTGATTAGTCTATTTATTAATAAGTTTTTAATAGTCAAAATATAAATTTAGTATTAATATGTTTATTTTTTAAATAAAATTTTAATTTTTAATGTTTAATAACACCTTTTTTTGGCTATTATATTTTAGACGTTTGCTTTATTAGATATTTTAATAACAACAAAAATAACTTTTTTTCTTAATCAAAAATTCACATATACTCTCTTTTTTAATCAATAGTTGGAGTTATTTACATAATAATACTATTTATCTGCCCAAAACTCGAACTTTAAAAACTCATGACAATAATATTTATATAGCTGATACTATTTTTTACAAGTAAAAAAAGTTATTAATAATAAAATAAAGCTTTAAAATAACTAAGTATTTAATATTTATTAATAATAAACATAAAACTTATTTTTATTTATTATAATTTATAATCTTTTATAAATTGAAAATTATTTTTTTTATTGATTAAGAATCCAATAAAATCTCTATATATAACCAATAATAAGTCGAAT
>JAAOMT010000416.1:0-25371 GCA_016748015.1 Geosiphon pyriformis | reverse complement strand
TTTTTTTTTAGCTAATATATTTAAAAACTTTGTTGGTTTTAAAACTGAAATTAAACTTAGTAATATAAAAAATAATAATTTAAGTACTATTAAAAAATATTTTTTAAATAAAAAAACAAATGAATATATAGTTACTTTATGATAAATATTTTATTCTAAAATTAAGAATAGTATTAAAAAAATTAAATTGTTTTTAAATAAATTTATTTTTGATTTAAGAAATTTAAATAATATTATTAAAAAATTTAGTAAGTAAAATTTACTCTTGGCATTTTTTGTTTTAATTTAATTAATGCTTTAATTAACTTAAGTTATTAGTCACATATAAAAAATACATAATTAATGTTTAATTTAAGTTATTTAATTTAATATATTATATTAGATAGTTTTTAAATACATTTTTTTTATTTAGAAATATATAACATATATACATTATTAACTAAATATGATTTACATATTTTCACATATAACCAGCCATTTAGGTTAGTTAAAACTATATTACAAATCTGTTACTACCAATATTTTATTTTTTAACTTGAAAAGATCAAATATTTAGAATATAAACCAAAATACACACCTCTATTTTTATTTATACTAAGCAATACAATTACACTATTATCCAAATTACTATTATCCAAATTACTATTATTACTGTTTTCAACATATGTCATATTGTTATTAATAGATATAAATTTCATTTTCTTTATATAGATTTAGCATTTAGATTTGTTATATTATATTACTAATCTGTAAATTAATACCAAATTTTTGATAAAAAATATTATCTTTACACCTGCCAGCTCAGAATTATTGAAGACATTTAAAGCTTTATAGTATTAATTAATAGATACAAAACTTCTTACTAGAATCAAATAAAAACCAATATTATATATACAAAATAAAAGATCCTGGATAACTACAAAAAAAGAAGCAACAATGTTTAACAGCAACAACTATTTTTTCTCAAACTTAATTAGAATTCTGCCACAAGCTGTTTTATTATAAAAGCACTTAAAAACATGATTAAAAGTGTCAATTATATTACAAAACAAACACTTTATACTCAAATAGAATTTATAGTATACATGTTTCTGGACAACTATTAGTAAATGTTTATATAATATCTTTATAAAATAAGTTCTTAAAAAAGCTAACAAATAGTTCATAGAGCCAAAAGCCATGTGCCTATTAGAATACCAAACTTCAAAAGTTTTTTTTCAATCTATTATGTTGACATTATAATAACTTTTCACATTAGAATCAAATTCAACTTTTTATTTAGTTTGATACAATACACAGTAAAAATCTCTAACATAATAATAAATATTGTAAAACAAAACCAAATCACCAGATTGCACAAAATATTCATTAACAAATATAAAGAAAATTACATCACAATAGCATGTGTTAAATATAAGCACATTTATGTATTTATTTTCTAATACACCAAAATGGCCTTTGATTTTGACTCAAAACACTGTAAGTGACTTTTTATTAATAAAATTTACAATCTAATGCTATTTTATCCACAGATGTTTTTTAAAATCTGGTAAAGCTAAACCTGATTCATCAACACAAGCAAAGATGACAATCTAACTGTTTAAATAAATAATTATATTGCTTTCCAAAAGAATACAAACAAATACAAAAGCAATAGCCTTAAGCTTAACCAATATTAATGACATAATACTCTAAATCCTTATTCTAATACTGACACCAACATCAAAATAAAATGCAGCAGTCTCTATAACAACCAAAATAAAACCAAAACACTTTACAGAACTGTTTGTATATATATTAAAAAAATTCAAACCAAAACTCAGTAGAATGTCTTTAAGTTGGCCAACTAAATTAGCCATGATAAAACCATAAGAGTGGTTATCAAAAAAATAAAGTATATTGTTAGCTGTAGATAATTTGTTACCTAAAAAATAAACAGTCAAGATAAACCATGTTAATACAAATTCTTACAGATTCAGATATTTTCAGTACTTAAAACGTTTTTAATTGAAGCAATTATCTTTTTTGTTCAGCAGTTGTTCCATAAAAACAATTCTATAATGTCTTAGAAAACAGACCACTTTAAAGAAAACACTATGTTTAAGAACTTCAAATATCAGCATTTCACCAGAGAAATAAAATATACATGACAAAACAGCAGAAAAAGACAAGCCACAAAATAAAAATATTTTAACAATTCTGACTAAAAAATTATCCTTGAAATTAACATACAACTTAATAGAATAACACAATAGATACACAGACAATCAACTGAAAACTTGTATATTTAAACATTTATAAATAAAAAACCAGCTTAAAACACTAAAAGTATTTGCAAAACTAATGATAAAAAATAACTTACTCTCAGTCTGTACCAAGTTAAATGTTTTAATACTGTATAAAAAAAGATATAACAATGTTATCATAAAAAAATTATGAAAAAAACATGATTTGATCTTTAAGCTTTTTTTGATCACAGTATTTTATTTAGTACAAATGCACTCAGAAATAAAACTAAATTGTGTTTTATAGCTAATAATAAGCTGTAAAAGTGAAGAAATTAGATAACAAAATTGTTTATTAGAGATAGTTTTGCACAAAACCATATTCAAAAAAAACTATATATCTAAATGTACTTTAACCAAATTCAGTTTTAACAGTCTTTCTATAGACAAAAACATATTTAAATACTAATGAGATTCATCTTTTTTGGCCACTGTAATAGACAAACTGCTAATAAACAAAAAAGCATCTCTGATTTTTTAATTAATAAGAATAATTACAGTCTTTTTAGTGTTTATAAAAATATTATTAAGAGCAAAAAATTCATTAGTTATGTTTAAAATATACTAAATGACAGTCTAACTATTGTCAACTCAAATTGTATTATTCACAAAAGTTTCAGTAGCAAGATAAAAAGTTATTTCACTCTACAATTCTACTTTACCAGATTTTGTGACAAATTTTAAATTAACTTTGTATCTACATAAAAGAGAGTTATAAAAAATTTTTTAGAAAAGAGGTAAAAATATTTCATCTTAATTAAGTTTATTTAGCACTTAGTAATTATTTAAAAAACCAAAATCAATTATCATTCTATTGGTTTTGTTCAGATAAATTTTTTTAAAGAATCTAATAAATTTGCTACACATTTTGATATATTTTAAACTAGTCTTTAGATGATATTACACTACCAAATTGTAAGTTTTATATATATCTTGTAAGATTAACCAGAGCTCTTTTTTTTAGGGCATTTTTCACTACCAAACTAATAGCAAACACAGGTAACTAAATTGAAATATTTTTTAGAACAAAGAAATTGTCATTTTGGAGAATATTGAAATTACTACAAGCTAAAGATATGTGATCTGACAAAATTTTTAATAAAAATTTTTTAACAGTTTTAATAAAACAATAAGTTATGTGTTTGTAAAGTTACTATCTTAATTATAGAGTTTAGAAATCATTGAAACCCAAGCACTTTTTCAGAAAGTTAGAATATTACTGTGTAAAATACAAATATTCAACAAGTCTAAAAGACAATCCAATACTACATTATCACAATGTTTTCAAAGTTTATTTAATATACCTAATAGTCTAGCAGTTTTGCCAACAGATAAATTTTTAATTACTAAAACCATATTGACTAATTTAATTTTATTTATTATATTAAAAAAAATGCTTCCACTTTTTTATACAATTTATTATGATTTTGTTAATTTTAAGTTTTATATTAATTGATTTCAGAATCAAATTTTTACCAATTACCAAATAATCAAAAACCACTTTGCAAAATAGATAATTTAAAATATTTCTAATCATACTCTTTTTTCTAAAGACAAAATTATTTATTATTAATTAATAATATTTTTTAAATTTATAATTTAATAATAATAATTTAAATTTATAAGTAAAAATAAGAATAGTTTTCAAGTTTTAATTATTTAATTACAAGATATATTAATACAATTAACAAAAACTTTTTTTTTTACATTTAAAATTTTTTTATTGTTTTTTTGTTTTATTTTATTCATTATTTTTCAAATAAATAACTTTTTTGTAACAAATTTAAAAACTGTCTCAAATAATAGCATGTTTAAAAAACATTAAAAAAAGTTTTTTATAATTCTGTTGATGGTTTTTTTTTACAAAAAAAAATTTTTGTTGATAATAATAAATATTTTATAAGTAAAAAAAATATATTTCTGATCAAACTTGGTTCTTGAAATAATATTTATTCAAATATAGTTAGTAAGTTTAATAATAGTAAAAATAGTAATATTTTTATAAATACTAATAGTAATTATTTTTTGGGTTTAACAATTATTATATTTAAAGCTAAAAAAATTAATACTAATTTAAAATATAGCTTTTTTTTGGTTTTTTTGATTTTAACATAAAAAAATTAAAAAAACTCTTTTTTTTTACAATATTTCTTTAGAAAAAAAATGGATTAATTTAAAAATAGTTAAAACATAAATAAAAGTCTCTATTAAAAATTTTTTTACTTTGAATATTAATCTCTTAACAGTTAAAAATACAAGTCATTAAAATTTTTTTTCAAAAGTAAATAGTTTTAAAAAAAACTACTACTTCCTTAAAATTTGAAAAAATTATCAAATTTTTGTTTATGTTTAAAAAAAATTTAAAACAAGATTATAATAAATAATAATATTAAAAAACCAAAAATTTGCTTAAATTGAATTCTAATTATTAAAAAAATTCTTATAAATATATTTAAAAAAAAAATTATTTTAGTCTTGTTAAAATATTGTTGTTTATACTGTTTATAAAAACTATAGCTTATAACTTTGATGTTTTATTAAATAATATAAAAAAAATCTGTTTGATAAATTTGTTGTTTATTATTAATATTAAGTTTTATTATATAACTGTATATTTTGAATCTAAGAAAAATTTTGATTGTATTTTCTGTATTTTTTTTACAAAAGAGATTTAAATAACAATTTCTAATAAAAAAGTGTTTAATTTTGCTTATTTTTATGTTAAAAAACAGGTTTTTATTTTTTAGTTATTAATATTTAATAGTTTATTATAAACTTAAATAATTAATAGTAATATGTTATATTTTTTTTTGGTATAAATTCTAATAAAAATGCTTTGGTTAAAACTTTTGTATTATCTGTTTTTTATTTTTAATCTATGTTAAATATTTCTAATAGTAATATAATTGGATTTAATATAAATATTGTAAGTTTTTTTTATTTGATAGTTTAGTTAGCTTTGGTTTTTAATTATTATTCAATAATAACAAATTTTTGTAGTCAAAATTAATAATTTAGAATCTAAATTATTAGCTTTGAACTGTTTTATTTATATATTTTAGCTTGATTATATTTTTTGGTTCTTAATAATAGTTTTCTAAATTTTATTTTTTTAATAACCAATTATATTTGAAAAATTATTATGTGTAATATTTATGAAATTAACAATTTTGTTAAACTGATAGATATAATATATTGACATAAAAAATATATTATTTGGTTTCAATACTTTTAAAAACCAAATTATAGGCCAAAGTTTAATAATATCAAAATCTTTAATTTAAGTTTTAAATCTAATTACATGGATTTTAATATTGTAATTATATTAAACAATAATATAGTTAGACATATATATAAAGTTTTAAAAATAGCTAATTAGTTTATATGTTTATATCTTTTTTTTAAAAAGCTTTTGTTAATTTTTATTATTAGTTTATATACTAAAACTACACTAAACAAAAGATTATTTTATGTTATTAGATTAATTTTTTGGTTGTTATTATTATAAACAATAGCTTTTTTGTAATTTTGAATAAAAACTTTAATAAAAATAGTACTAACTATAATATCAATTTTAAAAAGCCTAAAAATTTGAATTAATTTAATTTTTTGATAAATTTTTTTTTGTGATTACTCTATATAATTAAATTCGAAAAAGTTGAAAAGTATATAGATTTTATTTTAATAAATAATAATTTTCACAATTTTTTAATTAAGTATAATATTTATTAATCTAATAAATTTTTTGTAATTAATCTTATTATTATATTTATAAAAATAAATTTAAGAAATTTAGTATATTTTTAATTAAATTTTGTAAACAAACAAATAAATAAAAATAAGTAAAAGTATGTAGTCAAAAGTATTAATAAAAAAGTTTGAAACAAATTTAAGATATTTTTCTTAGATTTTGCTCTTTAATATATAAATGTTTTTAATAAGTATAAAATTTTAAATAATATTAATAATATATAGTTTTTGTTATTATAAATAGTATTTTTTGCTATTAATACAATGCTTTTAAAAACTAAGTATAAAACAAAAAGTATAATAAAATATGTTAATTCTTCTAAATTTTATTGTTTAAAGTTATTTGTTTCTAAAATTTTGTGTTTATTTAAGCTTAATAATATGGATAATTTTAAGTTGTTGCTAGAAAAATAGACAAAATTAAATGTAAAAATAAATCAATAAAAAAAATAGTACTTAATAAGTAAGCATATTTACAGAAATATACACATTTTTAAAGAATAAACATATTTTTAAGAAATTATAACACATTTTTAAAAACTAGTATAAAAAAAGAGTAGAAATATATAGGATCTTATATAATATAAATTATATATATAATAAAAATATTAAAAGCAAAAAAAGACAAAACAATAACAATTAATTAATAGTTAACAAATACTTTTCTCTTTAAAAGATAGTTTCTTATAATTTGAAGTAAAATTATATCTATATTAATAAAATATCTATTATTATTCAATTTATATTATCATTACTTGATTAAAAAATATTAATTATATTCATACTATTAAAAATCTATACTGATAAAATCTAATACTTAATTATATTAGATCAATAGGTCTTAATTATAATTATTAATAAAATACTAATTTTTTATTTCTTTTCATATTTTTTTTATTTTTTTTTATTTTTATTTTTTTGTGATTTACTAATTGATTAAAAAATTAAGCAATAAATAATTAATATTAGGATAATCTGGTAAAAAAATCTGTATAACAAGTGTAAAAAACTTAAGAATAGCTTATCAAAAGAACATAACTGTTAAATTAAATTAGCTATTATTCTAAAAAAAAAAATTCACAAAAAAAACAACCAATTTGAATTTCTGTTTATTGTATAAAAAATCAACTAAAATTTTTAGAAATTATTATTATTGATAACTATTAAGTACCAAGTTATAGATTTGTTATTTATTTTAACACTCCAAATAATTATTTGTAATATTTAGTGCTTCCTATAAAATATAATTTAACAGAAAACCAATACCAATAGCAATTATTCAGAAAAGTAATAAAATCAAAAGTAATAGAAACAAACTATTTAAAATTTGCCAAATTTTTATTCTAAAAATATTAATAATAGTTAAGATTAAACAACAATTATTTTCCAGCCAAATTAGTTTTTAATTTTTATGTTAATAAAAAAATTGTATAATTTTTAAAAGAACAAACAGATTCGAAATCAGTAAGAAAAAATTTCTTTAGTGAATTATTTCAATACATTAGCTTACTATTAAATTACAATTTTGCTACAATTATTATTAAAATTAATTGCAAAATTAAAAGATACATTTAGCAAAAATTTTAAATTATATTTATAAACAAAAACAAGATATAAATATTAATAAACATATTTAAAATAATATAACTACTAAACTAGAAAAAATTTAGAGTTATTTTTCTAATACATTTATTGTACTATTATATTTCAAGAAGTATTATCAACATACTATTAGAATTTGTATTATTATTAACAGTTAAATTAATTATTGCAAAAGTTTTGTTTTAAAACAATCAAAAAATTCCAAGTTATTAGAAACTTATGACAATTATTTTAAAGAATTTAAGTTATAATCAACAATATTATTAAAACTTCAATTACTGTTATTTCAATTAAATTTTAGATCTATTAATAATTGAGCAGAAACCAAATTAGAAGAAAATGATAATTATAATTAAGAAATTAATAATTAAAATCTGATTTCAAATAACTTGGAAGTCTAAATTTTAATTATTTAATCTTAGCAAAACCTAAACAATCTAAACTCCACTTTTATTTTTTAGCAAAACTTATTTTCAGTTATCTAAATTAATTCACTAATTGCACTAATAACCATTTTTTAACCATCATAATAACTTGTACCAATAGTATACATACTTATTACCAAATTAAAAAAATTTACAGGTAAAAAAGATAATATTAGTTTAATAATATAGCCAAAACAATTATAACAGTTGGAATAATGCCAAAACTTTTTAAGCAATTTTTTATTTTTTATAAAATACTGTCAATTTATTGTATTAGAGTTTTATAAACAAATTTCAAAATTTTAACATATTCAAAACTGTATTTCTATAGTATTTTAGTAATTATAATAGCATTAATTACTTATTAACTGGCTTTACTATTATTAAACAAAATAATAATGAAGCAGTTATTACTTATTTGAAATGTTTTTACAAAAATTTGTGACAAATCTAAACAATTAACACTAATTACTTTACAATATTACAGATCTTGAATTAATTCATTTGTGAATTATATTGTAGTTTATTACAATAAATACAGTCATTATATTCAAATACACTTTAAAATACAATTATTTATATCAGAGATTTTGAATTAACTAAACTCAAAACCAACCATATCTAAGCCATAAATTTAGTAATGAATAGATTATCTGAATTGAATACCAAATTAAAATAATTTGGCAAAGCAATCAATTAAAAGATTAAAAAATACTTAGTTAATAATTAGACAATTTATCAGTCTTTTTAATATTACAATAATCCAAGAAACTATAATCATAATTTTAATCAATCATTTTATCATTATTAGCAAATTAATATAACAACTAAAAACATATATTTACCACTATTAACACAAATAAAGACATATTAAAACAGACTGTTATTTAAGAATAAATAATTTATAATCAAGAAATCAATATAAAAACTTTAATTACAGATTTCAAACCCAGAACTATGCCAGTAATTTATTATTAGAACAATATTAGTAATAATTTTATTATTCTCAAATAACATAACAACCAATATACTTATTTTTAATTTATTAAACACTAGCACTAATAATTTATTAATTACTAACTTCAACAAATTCAGATTTTAATCCAAATTACCAATGGAAATTAAAGACTAAAAATTAATTACACTTAACAAAATAGAATATTAACAATAATTATGTATTAACTAATCTTCAGTTTTTTAAACCAGCCATCAAAATTACATCCAAAAAATTTGAAAAATAAATAGTTCAGAATCCGAATTTTTAGAGCTATTTAAATCTCTTAGCCATCTCAGTAAACAATCTATACAACAACTTGAAAATCCAAAAAACACTTGACAATAATATACTATCTGCTATTATTATAGAAAATAAGTTATTTGTCACAATATTCTCTTTTAAATTTAAAGAATCAGTAATAATATCTCTTTTTAGTAAAGCCATCTTTAATATTAAACCAATTATTATTATATATGCTAATGTCAAAGTTGATTGTTAATTTATCAAACTAATTATTAATAATAGTTTAGCAAATAGTATTATTATATAACAACTCATAAACAAATTAGATTACTAAGTTAATTAAGCTGCTAGCATTAAAATTATTACTGCTAATAAAATAATAAAAACTTTCATTGACAAAATTAATAACTTTCTTTTTGAAATTAATGATATTATTGTGTTAATTAAAGTTTTAGTTATGAAAGCCATACAATATTAAGTTTTAGTTAATAATAACTGATTATTCAAAATCAATATTGTGTTCAACTAGAACACCCAAAAATTTTAACTAATATATACTGGACAGCATAATCGAGTTTTAGCTATCTGTAGTCATTTCAAAATAATTATCACTACTTAATAACTGTTATTAATTAAGTTTGAAAAAGAAAGAAAAAAACCTACTTAAGAAGTCTATCAAGTATTATAAGCCAAGAAAAAACACAATAAACTACTACTAATACTTACTTGAAAAAAAATAAAACAAATAAATTTCAAGCTACTATCTTCATAAAAAAACTGACAAATAATTGATTTATCTTATATTTGACACCAAAACCAAGAAAACATTCATTTTATATTCTACTTAAATACAAAAACTGCAATAAAAAGCTTTTATTTATAAGAGTTTATATCTTTTCAAAAGAAGAATATAAAACACATACTTGTTACTATTGTAAAACATGTCATTGAAAACACTTTGAATACTCAAAATAACAAAAAAAGTAAGACAACAAACTATGTCTTACTTATAAAAAAATACCACTTAACAAAAAAATATAGAATGACATTCTTAGTAAGAAAAAATATACAATATATTGTATTAATAAACAATTTTTATTAATAACTAGATAAGCAGAGAAATATCTTTTAATATTGTATAAAACAGAGCTTTTTTATGTTTAAATGACTATCTACATAATAAAGATAAAATTTGACAAATAATAAATGCCAAAATTAAAAATGAGTTATTTAATAAAATATTAGCAATTAAAAACAACTCATTAGAATTTGTTAAACCCATTTTTATTTCAAACTCAAATATATTTGTTGACATTATAAATGATCCAAAATAATTTTATAAATATTATCAAGATCTAACACCTATTTAAAAGGAATAAAAACAACATTTAAAATAATTAAATATTAGACTTTATAAACATTGTTTTATTTTTAATGATTTTAAATATTATAACAATTGTGATTTTATTTACAATTTACAATTATGCATGATTATTTTAATTTTCAAAGAGAAAAAACCAATTAACAAATGCATTTTAGAATTTAAATTATAATTTAATTATAATTTAAATTCTAATAATAATAACAATACTAATTTTAATATTATCTATAATAACAACAACAATAATAATGATTAAAACTTTAAAAAAACTTCAAACAATATATTACACTTTCAGATTTTTTAAGAGAGCAAAAACTTAAATAGTTTAATAATAATAACAAAAATATTATATTAGAATACATACATAATACTAATGTAGAGTTTAATCAGATATTCCAAGAAAACTGTCATCAAATTAAAATCTTATTTATACACTAGCATAGATTTAAAATTAGCACTAGAAATTTTAACAACAACAATAATACAATTAACATCTAATCTAATTTAAAAAAGAAAAAAATTAATATTAAAAGAGAAATAATTTACACAAAATATGTAAAAAATATTATATTAATAGTACAAAATAAATTAGAAAAAGCATATATCATTAAATTCAATAAAAAATAACAAACAATATTATTGTTTTTGGTAAAAATAGTTCAATTAGTATCAATAAAAACAAAAAAAGAATTAAAAATAATAGCACAAAAGATAAATAGATTTGAATTAACAAAAAGAGTAGAGATATCAGTTAATATGACAAAAAAAAACAATTAATTATGGAAAAATTATTTTCATTTATTAATCAATTTCTATTCTATCATATAATCTGCACATATTAATTAGAGAAAAAAAAGTAAAAGATTAATTCCAGATTTTTGAAGTTAAATTCATTATTTGTGACTCAAGAAAAATTGCTATTATTAATCTATATATATTATCCAAAAATCATAAATACATCAAGATCTTAATACACAATATAATTAAAAACTCAATAGAAATATTAAATAAGATTATTATTGAATACTTAATACTAAAGTTAAGAATCAATTACCAATTATTATTTCAGATTTTTCACAACTTTGTGAATATGTAAACATTATATTACAGACTATCTATGAATAAAAAAAATGCTATTTGTTATATTCAAAACAATTAAAACAAATAAACTTGGAAAACTTAAACTTATTTTAAAGTATTTAAATTAAGCTACTACTTAATATGAGATTAAAACTAAAGATATAATATTAATTAAACAAAAAACATATTAAATATTATTTATTAGCCATGAAATCATTTGTCAAAAAATTAACTATATGTTAAACAATAGATTAATTTAACTATTAATAAATTTATAATTATTATCAGTAGTATTCATCTGAAAAAAGAATGAAAAAATTTGTTTTTGTGTAGATTTAAAAAACTTAACAGTATTATTTATAGAAACAGTTATTTAATTTCACAAATTCAAAAATTATTTGATATTTTCAAAGGAAAAAAATAGTTTTCTATATTGGATTTAGACAATAGTTATTGGCAAGTAGTTATAAATTCAGCCAACAAAAAAAAGATAGCATTTACTATCAAAAAAAAGAATTTTAAATTTGATATTATGTTTTTTGGCTTAATTAATATTCCAGCTATTTTTTAATGACTAATAAAAATTGTTTATACTAAATTATTATGGAAATTAATAGTAGTTTAATTAAATAATACCAATGTATTTTTTAAAACATTTGATAATTATCTATACTATTTTCAATAAGTGTTTAAAAGATTAAGAAAAACAGAACTAAAATTAAATACAACTAAGTATTTTTTTGAAAAAACTGAATTTAAGTTTTTGGAATATATTATAAACAAAAATGACATTAAAATAGATTCAAATAAAATTAAGATAATTAAAAACTTTTTAATACTAATAAACTTAACAAAATTAAGTGTATTTTTGAAATTTACTAAATATTATTATTGTTTTATTCAAAATTTTCTAAACTGGCTTAATTATTATATTAGTTTTAAGCAAAAAATACCAAATATAAATAAACTGAAAAACAACAAGAAGCTTTTAATATATTAAGAAGAAAGCTTATTTAAATTTCAATATTAATCTACTTAAATTACAGCAAACTATTCATTATTACTATTAAAAATAATACTATTACAAAAAAATTGAATAAACAAAAACATTTAGTAACATATGTTAACAAAAGTTTAAGTCCAGCTAAAAAAAACTATGACATTTTAGTATTAAAACATTTAGCTATTTACTAAGCTATTATTAAATAAAAAGATTATTTAAGTTAAAAATTTGATATATATACTAACCACAAAAGATTAACATTAATTTAAAAGCAAAAATTTGGAAATAATATTACTAAAAGTCTTAAATAGTTCTAGAAATTTAGGTTTTAGGTATATTTATTTCATGAATTTAATTTGTGTAATCTTAATGATGGGTGTTATTAAAGGTTTTTGAATGTTTTTAATGCCTGTTGACTGTGAATTCATGTTTTCTGGAAGTAGTTAGATCTTTGATAACTGAATTTAGCTTTAAATTATTTTCTATAATTTGAACTGCTAGACTTATAAGTAGAATGGCCAATTTTATATCAGTTATTTTATGTAGTTATATTGTAATAAACATCAACTTTTTTTTAGAAATTGCTCATTTGAAAGCTCACTAAAAATGTATAGTTATTTTGCTATAAAAGTCAACTCTTTTACAAGAATCTCATCTGTAAGCTATTCTAAAAATTATAATAAGAAAAGTAAAAAAAAATAAAAGAAATATAAAAGAAATAAAATGTTGTCAAGAAAAACATTTTCTATTCAGATCTGGAGTTACTAACAAATTATTGAAATTAGTAGCTAATCAATTTCAAAACATTAGTTGGGTTTTGTAAATTTCAAGTATAATAATTAAGAATTTGGTTTTGAATATTTAATTTTTATATGATTTTGTAAGAATGTATAAGAGATAATTTGTTTTAATTAAAATATTTAAAATAAGATACATTTTCTTAAAAAGAGAAGTTCTTCTTTTATACAACTTGCTATAGTACTAGTCTTTAAACTTGCACTTTTCTCTTTGCTATAATTTTGGTAAACTAAAAATACATTTCAGCAAACTACAAATTATTTCTACAAACTATTGATTATTTCAGCCAATTTCTACTAATTTCGGCGAATTTTTGAATATTAAATAGTTTAAAGTATTGTGTAATTTAATTATCTTAATTTTTATGGTACAAATTAGGTTATTTTTTGAATGATAATATTTGATAATTTAATTAATTAATAAGTAATAATTGAAATAATAATAATATATATTAATTAATGCTAGAAATTAGAAGAGTAATTTCATGCTAATTAATAACGAATATTTTACTAGTAACATAATTTTCTTCTCAAAACTGAGCTCCATTAAAGTTCAAGTACTATCTGTAATATTGAGATAGTGATCCAAAATAATTGTAGTAATTTGGTCTGAAAATTGTTGAAATTTTAGTTTTGTAAGTTTGTCAATGTATTGTATTTTCATTGGTTGAAGTATTGGATTTTGTAAGATATTTTCACAAGTATTAAATAAATCATAAAGTTTAAGAGCTGCTCTAAGTTTGTAGCAAATATTTGTTAGTCCAGCTGCTGTCTTGATTTGTTGTGAATTTGTTTTTGTATAACTTCAAAAATGAAGTTTGTTGTTTCAAGTTCTAGTTTTTGTTTATAAAGTATTCTTTCAATATAAAAATGTCTATAAATAGGAGTATGGTTATTGTTTTGTTCATTGAGAAATAGTAAAAGTTTTTGTTAGATTGTGGTATTTGGTAAAATATTAATAGAAAAAATTAAAAAATTTTTTTTAGAGCTTGCTTTAAAAGTTCTGGTAAATAACTTTCAAAATAACTTTTTGTGTTTCTTCTATAAGAATAATAATTCTGAGAATTATGTACTACTAGTGTTATAGTTTTTTTTTAGATAAAATTCATTTAACTTTTATTAATTGTTATAGATAAGTCAGGAAGTGTTTTTAAAGCTAACATTAATTTTGAGATAATTGTTGAATGTTTTGGGAAATAATCATAATAAAAAAATAACTAACTAAGAATAAAATTTAAAAAAAAATAAAAGAAATTATTTTTGGGTATAAGATTTTCTATGTGTTTTTGGGTTTAGATATTTTTTGTAATTATTTACTATTTTTGTTTTATGTTTGTATTATTAAAAAAAATTATTATGAATAATATTAAATTAAGTATTCAAGTTTGGTTGTTGTTTTACTACAACTTTTGGTTCTATTTTTCAGGAAATATTTTCAAGATTAATTAAAAAAAAATGCATACCAATTTGTGGAATTAGTAGTTCAAAATAATTTTTGGACTGATAGTGTTTTAATTAATTACTATGTGCAACTTTTACTAAAACTTTGTTATCAAGTCTTAACTTGTATGATTTATTGTCTTAAATTTCATAAATATAGAATAGTACATCTTATTTATGTTTAAATTTCTCATTTTATTGTTTTTTAGCCTTAGTTCTGTGTAAAAGAACTTTGTTTTCAATTTTAAATTCATTGGTAACTAATAAAAATTTGTTATTATGCCATTTTTTTTGTTAAGCTTAAAAATGTTTAATATGAATTGCTGCTATTTATTGTTTTCCTTTTAAAATGCTAAGCAGGGTGTAAGCTCTTTGTTAAAGTATTTCTTGGAAGTTTTTTTTAGTAATTGGTTGTACTGGATATGTTTCTACTGTAAAATTAATTTGTAATGTTGTTATTTTTCTATAAGTCTAATCAAATAATGTATGCTTTATTGTATTTTGTTTTAGTATTTTATATGTTAGTAATACTAATAAAATAAAAATATTCTATTTCTGCTCAAAATCAGTTTAGATTTTGACTAATGATTTACACAATGTTTTGTTGAAATATTCTATAAGTTTATTTGTTTATGGGTAATAAGATAATAATAAAAGTCTTTTGATATTAAATTGTTCACAAATTTTTTGTATTAGATTGATCACAAAATGGGTTTTTTGGTCTGATAAAAGTTCAATTGGGCATCTATATCTACAAATAATCTTTTCATAAATGAAATTTGCTACTAATTTGGCATTTGCTCTTTAGATAACTCTGGCTTTAAGCCATTTGGTAAAATAATCTATTGCAACTATAATATAACAGTTTTTTGGTTTGTAATAAGTAGTAATTTAACTAAATTAATACCAACTCTGTCAAAAGATTGTTCAACTTTGATTGAATTTAGAAATTCAATAAGTCGAATTTCTCTTCTTTTTTGATAATTATCACATGATTTTATATACCATTGAATGTTTTTTTTACATCTGGGCCAAAAATAATGTTCAAGTATTCTTTGTATTGTGCTATTTTTTTCTAGATGTCTTAATGAAGTATTTGTATACATATTGTATAAAATTGTTTCTTTTTTGTTTTATTGAACTAATCTGAATAAGTTGGATGAGTTTTTGCAATTTTAATAATAGATTTTGTTATGGTAAATAAAGTATTGTTTTGTTTGGTGTTGTAATCAGTATTTTTTAATTAGAGACTAATTTTTTGGCATGGTAAGAGTTTCCAAATAATTTTTGATATTGTAGTTTTAAAGTTTATTGTTGTTTAATTATTATTTATTAATAAATTAGTAAGTTGTAGTAAAATTGCTGTTGGTGTTAATCTTGTCTTATTTTTAAAAAACTATTAACATTAATATGTAATTTTTTAGGTTTGTGATGTACAATATATTTGTAGTCTGCTAGAAAATCATTTCATTGAAATTGTTTGGCACTTTGTTCAGATTTCTTTTTATTGAGCTATTTAAGACCAATATTATTAGTTATAATATCAAATTTTTTCCTATTTTTTAAGTATTGTTGAAAATATTTGAGAGTCTAAATAATTGTAACAGCTTCTAATTCTGTTGAGCCATATTTGAGTTTTGTTGATTTGAATGTTCTACTGGTATAGACAATTACTTGTTAATTGTTATTGTTATCTAATTATGATAAAATAGCACCAAAAGCTATATATAAAGCATCAATAATTAACTGGAATTATTTATTAAAGTCTGGATAAGCAAATATTAATGCTGTTATAAGTTTTTTTTTAAGAATATTGAATACAGTTTGTTGTGCTAAAGTCCATTGGTATTTAACATTTTTGTTGATAAAATAATTAAAAAGTTTGGCAATTTCTGAAAATTCTTTAATAAATTTCCAATAGTAGAAAGCTAAACTAACAAATTTTTTCAGTTTTGTGGTATTTTAGGAAGTCTTAAAGTTTTTTACAGCACTAATTGTTTTTGGATTGGATGATACTCTATTTTTATTGACAATATAACCAAGAAAAATCAAATTTGTTTTTCCAAAGTGACATTTTTCAATGTTCAATTTTAATCTTGCTTTTTATAATCATTAAAAAACTTCTTACAGGTAAATCAAATAAGCTTCAAAGCTTGAAGAATACACATTAGTATTATCAAAATAGACAACAATTAATTACCATAAGAGTTTTTTATAAACAACATCTATAAGTCACTGAAATTTTGCTAATGCATTATAAAGTTTAAATAGTATAATATTAAACTTATAGTTTTTTCTTTAAGTTATAAATGCTGTTTTGAGACAGTTTTTAGAATTTATTTCAACTTGTCAATATCTACTTTCTAAGTTTAATGTTGAAAAGAACTTTGCTTTTTCCAAAGCATTTAACATGTTATTGATTCTTAAAAGTAGGTATGTATCTCCAATTGTAACACTATTCAATTGTTGATAATCAACACAAAATCTGATTTTTCCAATTTTTTTTTGACAAAAAGTATTAATAAGGTCTATAAATTTCTTGATAATTGAATCAATTCATTTTTAAGCATTCTTTGGATCTCTTCTCTGATAAATTGGTGGCTAGAAAGTAAACTCAGTAAGCTTGTTGCCATTTTGGTAAAACATCTCCTGTATAGATTTGGTGTTAAACAATATTTGTTTTTCCTAAATTATTGTTGTTTTTTACAAATATATTAACAAATTCAGCTATTAACTGTTTTAATTGTCTTTGTTGTTAAAGTTTTAAGAGACTTATATTAATTTGAAAAAGCTTTTCTTCTATTATATAGTAGTTTTCAGTAATAAAGATGATGTTTGAGTTGGAAAGTAGTGTATATTTTACAATTTCAATGAAATTAAAAACAATTTGAGAGTTTTTATCTTAAAAAATATTGCTATATATGATTCTAATTTCTAATTTATTTAATAAAATAATAGAGTAATTGTTAGGATTGTAGAATATAACTCAAAATTTTTTCATTTTTTGTGGAATATAAACGTTTGAGATTCAAATTTTGTGCTTTAAACAGATTTGTTTATTTGATTCAAAGATTTGTTGAATAGTAATAAGTTTTAAGCAAGTGTAGATTTTATAATGTTCTTTATAAAGTAAAATAGTAATTAATTAGAAAAGTCAAAGAATTTGGTAAGATTTATTTTATATATTAAAAGCTATGTTTACTAAAACTGTAAATTGTTCAGTTAAACCAAAACTTTAAGTTTCTTTTTCACTTTTTTCTAATTGTTTTCTGTTGTTAACTAATTGTAATTCTGAAATGTTAATTAGGAGTAAATAAATAGCTTGTGCAAATTTTTCAGTAATGTTTTATTCTAAATGGTTTCTTAATTTCATTTTGTAGTATTATGGTAATGTTTTTTATATATCTTGTATCTATAACTCTTTTTTTAACATTGATTTTTTTACTTGTCAATGATAATTAGAAAGCAATTTGTACCATTGCTCTAAGTAAAATTTCAAGAGCAATTTTTAGATTAATTTTGGTAAGAAACTTTGGTTGAAGAACCAAAGTATCTTTGCCAAAATATTGTAGATTATATCTTATATTAATTTCATGAACTTTCTCAGGCTTGATTTTTTGATTACTATTGTCAAAATATTTAAATTATAGAGCTGGTTGATTTTTAAAATAGATTAGAGTTGTTGCAATTTTTTCTTTGGATTTTGATTTTCTAAACACAATTTCTTTCTGGTCATTTTCATTGAGCAAGAAAATGCTAAAAGCATAACATTTTGAACACTATTTGTTATTACAAGACATGATGTATTCTTCACATAATTAAATGTTTATTTGCTTTAATTATTGAATTTGAACTTCTTGGGTCAAATAAGTGTAACTTACAATTTGGTAATATGTTTTTACTTTATTTTTATAGTTAAGTCTAGCTCATTCTATTATGTACTTAATGTATTCAGTTTCTTTCATTTGGTGAATATCTTTTTGGGTTTCTCTATTGATCAGAATTATGGCTAGTTCATAAATTATTTTAGCATTATGTAGATAATAATATAGTTTGTTGAGGGCACTGTTGTAAGCAACATCAAATGAGATTCCTTTTTTTTACTTTTTTTGCAATGAATAAAGTGTATTAACAAGTTTGGCCACATACTTTTTCTCTCATTGCAATGTCAATCCAGTTGTATTTTTTTGATAATATTTTTTTATATGTAAAACAAAAAATTTTGTCTTATTTTTCACTTTATTTGAGATATCCAAATCGTTTTTTATGACAGACTTTGCAAAAGTAGTAGGTGTAAAGTTTTATATTTTTTTTTGAAAATATATATATTCTTATTAATAAAAGTATTTTGTTGCAATCTTTGTATTTGAGTAATATATAGAGTGGTTGTTTTTATGGTTCTGGTATAAAATAACAAACAATATTCTATCTTCTAGTTTTTTCAAAACTTTTTTGTTCTATTTCTTTAGTCCAATTAGATGGTAATTTAAAAGCCATAAAGGTTTTGGTAATTGGCATTTCTTTCTCCTCTTCAAATTCAAATACTGGGGTTTTTTTGTTTATTTGTTGAAAATATTAAAAGTAGTAAATACTTAAGTATATTGGTTTTAATAAGAAATATTCAATTTCTGGGTTTTTCAATCTAAATTTGTATTGGCCTTGAAAAGCCAATTATTTCTAAAAAAAGCTTAATATAGGGATACATCTATGATTAAAATTTTGACTGGAATAATAATTTCATTAATGGTGAATAAAAAGTTGTCAATTTCTTTTATGAAGGTTTTTTTTATAACAATTACAGTTTGAGCTAATTTGTCAACATTTTTTCTAAGCTGTTGTATCAATTAATAGATGATAATACTTTTAGCAGATTGGCTGTCTAAAATTAAATAGATTTGTTTTTTTACTACTTCAGCTTCAGTATATATAGTTGTAATTGTTTTTTATTCATTAACTGCTGTATTACTAAGCAAGAATGGTGATTCATTGGCTTCAAATTCGAATGAAAATATGTTTAAGAAGTTGGTATTTTGAGCAATTTGAGTTGATGGAATAGTATTGTTAAAAGAGTTTGATCTTATTGCTGTAGCTTTACTTTCAGAAAGTGCAATTTGTTAAAAATCCTGTTTTTTAAGCATGGTTAAGTAACTTGGTTGAGTATAATAGTGATTAGATCTTTGTTAACCAAAATTTTGAGGAACCAACTGGTTGTTTGAATTGATTTTGTTATTGTTACTCTGAAAATAATTTTGAGATGTAAATTGGTTTTGTTAAACCAATTTTTAAGCAGGTATTTGATATTGTTGAGTTAATAGTGATTGATATTGCTAAATTGGTAGAAGTTGCTAATATTGCTGTTATATAGATTGTAAAGCAAATTAATAGTAACTGTTTTAATTTTGTGGTCTTGGTAAGTAATAAGTTGATGGTAAAAATTGGTAATAAAATTGTTGTAATAAAAAGTAATGTTGATTTTTCGTGTTTTATTGGTTTTATTGTAATCTTTTGCAATCTTATTTTCAATGTTCTAGAATTTTATAATAGTGACAGCTTTGTAATTAATTATTAGGTAATAAGGAGTAATTGTTTTGATTGTATTATTGGGGTGGCTTATATTCTTGTAGTTGTTGCTGTTGTTGTTAATTGGTGAAATAATTTTTGATCTTTTTTGTGAGTTGGTCAATTTTTTCTTTAGCTGTTGAGCTGGTTTTTTTCATAGCAAAATTTACAAGTTTTGTTCAATTTGCTTTTTCTATAGTCATTTTATAGTTTTTTACATATTGTATAACTGTAGTTAAGTCTGTTGAAATATAAAAGCAAAATTTTTTAATTAATTTATCTTTCAATTCTGCAATAAACTGATCCAAAATCTGAGCATTGAAGTAATAGTTATTGGTTTCTAATTGTTGAATTCATCTAAGAAGTTTGTTAAACCTCCTAAAATAAGTCATAACAGTTTCAGATAATTTTTGTTTGATATTATGAAAGCAATTTCAGATAGTAACAGAGGTGTTGTTGTTAGTAAATTGCTCTAAAAAAGCATCTTTGAATGTTTTGCTAGTTTTCAAAAGGTTCAGTCAGATTTTCAAACCATTCTCCTGCTGTTCCTTAGAAAAAGTATGAGATTGTTTTTAATATTTTTGTTGTATTTTATCTGTTTGTATTTTCTGCTTTCTGGACTTTGTCAATTCATTCTTGTGGGCTGGTATTAGCATTTTTTTCTGTAAATTCAGTGATTTTTACAATGTATGTAGTTGCTATTTCTTTTTTGTTTTCAGTAGTTTCTTCTTGTTTTGATTTGGTTTCTTTACTTTCTAAGTTCTCTGAATGATTACTTTGGTTTTCTTCTAAGTAATCAAGAAGATCAGTGCTGGTTGATATTGGTTTCTGCTGTTGAGTAGAACTTTTAGGTAACTAAAAATCTTTTAGTCTTAAGAACTGGATAAATAGTGAGTTAAGAGTTTGTGGTTGAGCAAATGAAATTAGAAATAGTATAATAGAAAATAGTAATTTGGCACTGGTTTTTTGTTTAGATGTTTATAAGTATTTGGCAGTTGTTTTTGGTGTGTTGTGTGTTATATGGCAAACTTGAAATAGTTTTTTTTTCTGTTTTTTACTGTTGCTGTTTTCTGGTTCTAATTCAAAATCAAAAGAGTATTTGGACTGTACTGGGTATTTTTTTTACAATACTAAATAATATTATAGTTGAGTTTATAAAAATAGGTTTTAAGTATTTCACTATTAAGGTTTTTAGTTTCCAAGTTAGAATAATATAATAAATTTTTATAAAAATGGCTTCTGATTTCTGAAATGCTGTAGTTTTCAAAAGAATAATTGTTGATGCAATTTTTGATGTATTAGTATAATGTTTTCTTAAGAATTTTGATTCCGTTTTGGATGTTAAATCTTTGCTTGCAATGAGTGTAAATCGACTAATAATACTTTAGAGTTATTGTGTTTGGTGTAATCACCACTTTGAAGTTGTTATTGCTGTATTATTTTAGTAAGAGAGCACCAAATATTACTGGAAGTTTTTGGTCTCTTTTTTTGAATGTTGTTAATGCCTATTGACTGTGAATTCACGTTTTTTAAAAGTAATTAGACCTTTAATAATTGAATTTATTTTTAAATTATCTTCTATAATTTGAACTGCTGGACTTATAAGTGGAATAGTCAATTCTATGCCAATTACTTTATATAGTTATGTTGTAATAAACATCAACTCTTTTCCAGAAATTGCTTATTTGGAAGCTCACTAAAAATGTTTAATTACTTTGCTGTGAAAGTTAACTTTTTTACAAGAATTTTATTTGTAGACTATCTTAAAGATTATGATAAAAAAAGTAAAAAAAAATAAAAAAAATGTAAAAGAAATAAAATGTTGCCAAAGGAAACATTTTCTATCCAGGCCTAAAGTTACTAATAGATTATTGAAATTAGTAGTTAATTAATTTTAAAATATTAGTTGGGTTTTGTGAATTTCAAGTATAATAATTAAGAATTTGGTTTTTGAATATTTAATTTTTATTTAATTTTGTAAGAATATATAAAAGATGATTTGTTCTAATTAAGATATTTAAAGTAAGATACATTTTCTTGAAGAGAGAAGCTCTTCTTTTATACAACTTGCTGTAGTACTAGTTTTTGAATTTGCATTTTTTTTTTGCTATATTTTGGCAAATTAAAGATATATTTTAGCAAACTACAAGTTATTTCTACAAACTATTAATTATTTCAACCAATTTCTACTAATTTTGGCCAATTATGAATATTAAATGGTTCAGGATATTGTGTAATTTAATTATCTTAATTTCTATAGTACAAATCAAATTATTAATTGAATAATAATATTTGATAATTTGATTAACTAATAAGTGATAATTAAAATAATAATAATATGTACTAATTAATGTTAGAAATTAGAAGAGTAATTTTATGCTAATTAATTGGTTATTTAATTTTGTTCTACAATCTATTTTTAAGTGTTTTTGTTTACTACAGTAATAACAGATACATATTTCTTGTTGTTATAATTGATTTAATAATGATAGATATAATTAATTAGAACCACTATTATAGTTTTCTAGATTATTATAATATTGAAAAAACTGATAAATTGTTTAATTATTAGTTAAATATTTCTCAATTTTCTGGTTAATTGTTTCTTTAAATTGTTTTAATTTAGTATCTAACTCAAATGATTTGTTTATTACTAGATTTACAGTTTGGGTGTAATTGGCTTTGAGTTTAGCTAACTCAAAATCTTTGATGTAAGTAACTGTGCTTTGAAATGTGTTTAAATATAATAAGCATATTTGTTATAATAAATCGCTGCATAATCTATAAATAAATTGATTCAAAATCTGTAATATTGTAAAATAATCAATATTAATTGCTTGAATTTAACATAAATTTTTGTAAAAGTGTCCTAAATAAGTGATAATTGCTTTGTTATTATTTTGCTTAATTGTAATAAAACCAGTTAATAACCAATTAATGCTGTTGTAATTACTGAAATATTGTAGAAACACAACTTAAAATGTGTTAAAAGTTTGTGGTTTGTTAACTAGACTTTAATATTACAAGTTAATAATATCTTGTAAAAAGTAGAGAATTATTAAATAGCTTTAGTGTTATTTTATTCATTGGTTGCAATAGCTTTTACCACATCATTTAATTAGGCTTAGGTGTTATTTCTTTATTGGTAAATTTTTTAAGTTTAATAATTAATACATATGCTATTTGTTCTAAAAATAAGTTAATTAGTAATTAATAGAAATGACTATTAGTATAATAGAAGAATTAATTTAGATAACTGAAGATAAATTATTGTTAACAATAGGAGTAAAGTTTGAATTTTTTGGGTTTTGCTAAGTTTAAACTTCTGGATTATTTAGAATTAGGTTTTAATAGTTGTTTTTTTGATTGTTGTTTTCTTTTTCTTTTGATTCAGTTTTTGCTTAATTACTGATAAATTCGAAATTTGATTAAAGTAGCAATGTTTAGAGTTCTAATAAAGTTGTTAGTTGTAATTTAAATTTTTTGAATAAATTGTTATAGATTTTTAATAGTTTAGTTTTTTTTTAATTACTTTAAAATAGTATTTATGCTAATGGTATTTTTGATGTAGATATAATTATTAATATTATCTAAATAGTGCTTTTGGGCCTATAATAATATGATGAATAGATAAGTAAAATAACTCTTGGTTTTTTTCAGATAAGCAGTTATATTTTTTTTGGTGTTTCTGCTAAGATTTATAACGTTTTTTTTCTTTGTTTGCAAAGATAATAAGATTAATGTAATAAACAGATAATTTTGTGGAAATGTAGTGTTTTAAAATAATTTACTATAGAAATAAATGAAAGTGGTTTTTGAATTTTCTTGGTCTTTTAATAGAATATAATTTTTTTATTAACATAAAAGTTAAAAGTTAATTCTGCTGGCCAATAATTACTTGTTAATTTAAGATGAGTTTGATAATATTGAAATAAAGTTTTTGTAAATCTCAAGTGATTTGTTTTTATTATTTCAAATTTTGCTACTATTTTGAATAGTAGATATTAATACTGGTTTTCTGTTAGATTATATCTTATAAAAAGCACCAAATATTACAGATAATTATTAGAAATGTTAAAACAAATAACAAATCTGTAACTTGATGCTTAATAGTTATTCTTAATAATAATTTTTGAAGATTTTGGTATCTAAAGGTTTTGGTTAAGTTTTTTGTATAATAAATAAAAATTCAAGTAATGATTTTTTCTCAATTTCTGTTTTTAGCATAATAATTTGTTTAATCTAACAATTATGTTTTTTTAGTAAGCTATTCTTAAGTTTTCTATTCTTGTTTTATGAGTTTTTTACCAGACTATTTTTGATATTAATTACTCAGTGCTTAATTTTTTAATCAATTAGTAAATAATAAAACCAAATAAAAAATTGGTATCTTGTCAATAGTCATAATCAAGAGTTATTAGTCTAGTATAGTTAAGTATTGAATTTTATTAACATAAATTGTTGATAGTATAAAAGTAATTAATATTTTTTAATCAAGCAATAATAATATAAATTGAATAGTAATAGATATTTTTATTGATATTAATATAATTTTACTTTAAATTATAAAAAACTATTTTTTAAAAAAAAAAATATTTGTTGACTATTAATTAATTATTACTGTTCTGTTTTTTTTGCTTTTAATACTTTTGCTATATATACATAATTTGTATTATATAAAATTTTACACATTTCTACTTTTTTTTGTGCTACTTTTAGAAATGTGCTTATTTTTAAAAATGTATTTATTCATTAATTACAATTTTCTTATTGGTTTATTTTTTTATAATCTGTTTTTTCTATCTTTTC
>JAAOMT010000550.1:0-24594 GCA_016748015.1 Geosiphon pyriformis | reverse complement strand
TTTAAACAGGATATAAAGTTTAATTTAAACACTAAATTTAAACTTTATTTAAAAAAAGCTTTAAATTTTTTTTCTAAATTATTTAAATATAATTTAGTTGTATTATATATTATTTTAAAAAAATTTGTGTTATTTGTTTTGTTAAAAACAATATTAAATCTTTAAAAATAAAAGCTTGAACAATTTAAACCTATATTTTTTAACTAAAAAAAATTAAATAAACAATAAAAGCTAATTTTTTAATATTGTAATGGTTGAAACTCATAGTTTTTATTAGTTATCACATGTATTAGCTACTAATGTCATATAATTAGCCATCTTATTTTTAGATATTGATCATTGATCTGATCAATGATCTGACTATTGACTTGATCATTGACCTGATCATTGATCTGATCATTAACCTGATCATTGACCTGATTATTAACCTGATCATTGATCTGGTCATTGACTATTTTCAATAGCTATATAAGCAATGAGTCTCTTAGCTGTAGAAAAGTATATAATAACAAGCATCTAAATAATCAAGAATAAATAAAATAACAACTTTCATCTCAATCCTTCTCTTATTGCTAATTTCTCTTTTCCTACCTTCAAGTATCTGAACATCTTAAAGATAAAAGATTACTTGTTGGTCTTTTTTTAACGTATATAATTGTAGTATTTGAAGATTATTTGAATAAACATGACTGAAAAACACAAGTTGATATCTGATATTGAATTCTAAGAGCACTAATGTGAGGCATAGAATTATACCAATGGTGATCAATTGTTAACAGTACGGACTATTTCTCTACCTTCAGATTCCCTAGTTATCTTTGAAAAGAATAGCGACTGAGATATTTTATGAGACTGATCTCACATATTAAATCCATACTCATTCAATTTGCTCTTTAAAGTTGAATTCCCTTTGATTATTTTTATCACCCTACAATCCTGTTTTTCCTTGCTATCTGTTAGCTTGTTACTCCAACCCATAACATAAAAGTGGTGCTCCCTGTGAGATTGTCAAAATCCACTTTGTTTTCTATTGTATGAGTCATTATTTATACCTGCCACAACAATCAGAAGAACACTTTAAAACACACAACAAAAATGATCTAGACTTTATTGAACTCAATCCTTTGCTCTTCTGCTTGATTTGCTTTCCCATTAAAGAACAATCTAGCAAACAATTCTAAAACTTTTGGAACTGGTTCTTAAACAAATATTCAGCTGAAACCTACACAGCTTATACAATCTATTACTTTAACCAAACTTATTTTGAAGACAACTTTAAAGGAAGAAACAACAATATCAATCAGCTTTTATATTCTGCAACCTTTGAACAACAGCCCCTTGATTTTGAATATCTGAATCATCAAATCCACATTTGGATTGCTGCCCATTAATCAACAGAAACTCCTCTTAAAACAGAAAAAGAAAGCTATCAAACCACTCCTGTTTTTGATTTTTTTTTAAGTGAATCAGAACACTTCACACAAACAGTTACATCTGAACCAATGGCTCAAGACCCTCTGCAACAAAACATTCTGATTGCCTTCCAAGGTATACAGACTGCTTTAAGACGAAGAAACAACACTTCATTACCATTATTCAGAGGTGATGCCCAAGATCTAATTGAATGGTTGGATGACATTGAGAGAGCTGCTACAGCCAACCAATACAATAATGAGTACAAGTTTCAAATTGTTGGTGGCTACCTCCAAGGCTCTCCTGCTATATGGTTCTCACAGAAAACTAATGCTAATGCCCATTAAAGAATCATTAGATGGATGCCAGCAAATGCCGGAAAAAACAACACCTCTTTCACAACCCAGTGTTACTCATAGAAATATAGGGAATAGAGATTAGCATAGTTATTAGCCAATCAGAAGTAGATATAGTAAAATGTGGAATTCCAGGATTTCTCTCAGGAATTGCAGGATTCCAGGAATTACAAGATTCTCACAAGGAATTGCAGGATTCCAGAATTCCAAGATTCCTCTCAAAAAAATTGCAAAATTCCAAGAATTCCAGAATTTCTGTTGTGGAAAATTGAGGAATTAAGGAATCTTAATTATGTATATATAGCAGTAGGATTAGAAGCTGAAAAGACAGATCTCTCAGTTTAGATTTAATCTAAGCAACTCTTCAAATTACAATCATCTAATAAATAACTATTTGTTATCTCAAAATCCATTTCCACTATCAACACTTTATGTTAATAGTAATTAATACTTAATCATACTGGAACAATAGCTCTTGATCATGGCTATTGACGGAATACTATCTTACAAAATCATCTTGGTTTATTTCTTTTCTTTTTTTATTTTCTTTATTTTCTGCTTTGATTTTATTGTTGTTTACTAATTCTATTAAAGATTAACGCGTGGGCACTGATGTCAAGATAAATGTGACTGGTAAAAAACCCAGAAATAAGGGTAGAACACTCGATTGAGGATAGCTTACCAGGAGGAATACTGGTCATTAAGCTAAGAAAAAAATTGACAAAACTGCAGTTTCAGAAAACTACGGATAAAACTATTACCATTGAATCTCTGTCCATTATACAAAGAACTCCACAACAAAACCTTCAGTTCAACCAAAACTTTCAGATAACAATACCTTCAGATATTATCAACAACATTATATCAATTAAGCATTAAGTTACGGGTTTGTTATTTAATTTAAGACCCCAAATAATCAACTGTAACATTTGGTGCTCTCTATGAAGTATAAGCCTACAGAAAACCAGTACTAACAACACACCATCCAAACATAGCAGAACCAGAAATTATAGGAGCCAACCACTTAGGATTCACCAAGTTCTTGTTTCAACAATACAATCAACAATTAGGATTAAACAGTAATTACTATCTAGCCAAATCAGCCTTCAACTTCTATGTCAATAATAAAATTACTGTCTGTTTAGGAGGAACAGTAAACATTGAATCAGCCAGAAAAAACTTTTATACGGAATTGTTTCAACATACCAGCTTACCAAGGAACTATAGTTTTGCACCAATCATCAGAGAGATCAATCAAAATATTGAAAAATACATATAGCAACAATTCCCCATTACCTATGCAAACAAAGATAAAAGAAGAATACAAACACCAGCAGCAACACCAAAAAGAATACAGTTACCTAGTTGGAAAAAACACAGAATAGAATCACCAACTACTTCATCATATCATTACATATCTGGAAGCACCATCAACATTTCATCAGCAGACGTGTCCACATTAAATGCAACATCAACATTTGGAAGATTGCAGTTCCAAAACAAACAATAAAAAGAAGACTTACTAGGACCATATGGCACATATTTTGAAGGATTTAAATCACAATCCCCAATGCCATCAGGAATTTGATCACCACTACCCCAACCAGATTTCAGAACCACTACTCCGTGGGAATTATCAGAGAAAGAAGAAGAAGGAAGTAAAGATCAAGAATTCACTTACCAAAACCAGATCTCAGAAAACTTGGAATTTAGAACTCCAAACATTCAAACTTTGCGAAATCCAAGTTTGGAAAATCTGGAAATTGAAACTCCGAATATCCAAGCACTACTGAATTAAAACAATCTAAACCCTGAAATAATTAATCAGCAGAACTTACCTCTGGTAATCGTCATTGACCAACTGCCAATTAATCCAATAGCCGAGCCCATACAACAGTCATTTCAACTACTACTCCAACAACCAGTACAACAACAACCACTTCAACAGCCACCACAACAACCCAACTTAGATCCAATGGCCTATGCACCAATTGTAAAACTTGACAACTTTATCAGCAAAGAGGACGACACACAAGTATGGCTAAATGACATAGAGAAAGCCATCACTGTGAATGGATGAAATAACACCTGAGCACTTCAAACCATACCCTATTTTCTCAAGGATACAGTGAACTTATGGTATCAAAGCCTGGTTGACAAACCCCAAGATTTCAACACCTTCAAACTAGAATTTTTGAGATACTTTAGCAATAACAACAACATCAACAGATTAGCCAACACTTTCACCACAATTAAACAAGGAGAAACTGAAGCAGTTACCACATATCTGGGATGCTTCCATAGAAATCTGTGACAAATCTAAGCAATTGATGCTAATTATTTTACAGTGCCACAAATTTTCAATCAATTTATTCATGGCCTGCGCAGTAGCATCCTGCAACACATATGCCCATTGCATTCAGCCACTCTTTAGAATGCAGTCACACATACCAGAGATTTTAAATCTGCTGAATTAGAAGCCAATCACACCCACACTGTGAACCTAGTGATGAATCAATCATCTGAATTGGATTCCAAATTGAAACAATTTAGTAATTCAATTAATCAGAAATTAGAGGGATACTTAGCTAACAATTGCACAATTTATCAACCACTACAATGATACAATAATTCAGGAAATGCGAATTGTTTCTAAAATCAGTCACGTCCATTATTATTATCAGCAGCATCTAATCAGCAGTGGCAGCCAGAAACGCATGTTTGCCACAACTGTGGTAAACAAAGACACATAAAAGCAAACTGCAGATTTTATAGCAATAATTCATAATCGGAAAATCAATATCGAAATTCCGATTGCAGATTTCAAACTCCGAATCATTACCCAAATTAAGATCAAACTACTTACCTACCAATAACACAGTCACAAATTTATCAACCACCAGTATATCAAACTCCAGTCTATCAAACACTTGCAATTTATTAATCACAGCCACAAGTAATTTATCAGTCACAACCTTAAATTATTTATCAACCCCAACCACAAATTTAAATACTGCCACAAAACTTGCCTCAAAATGGAATCCAAAGGCCGAGAATGATACAACAAAACTGGTAATCGGTGATGATAGTCCACCAACTGATTTTCAGTTTGTTAAACCAGCAAACAGGATCTCGTCAGTGGAATTCGGGTACTGGTGCCACCCAAAACCCAAATTTCCAGAACTATTTAAGTCTCCTGATTACACCAGAAGATGCCCAACCCAAGAACCCAGAAACCAATTAATACTTACCACCAATATCCCACCAGCCACCATCACAGAAGACAAGTCACTTGCAGTCATATTTCCATTTGAAATTGAGGAACTATCAGAAGTTTTTTTGTTTAGTGGAGCTGCTATTGAGGAAAAACCCATTATGGCAATGTACACCAATGCCAAAATTGATGGCCATTCTATCAAGCTTATTCTGGATAGTGGGTCAGCAGGCAGCATTATCACATGACAACTTATGAACCAATTAGGTTGCCAAGTTGATCGTACTGCCAGTGCCAGAATCATAACAGCTGATGGAGCAACCAAAACTTCTATTGACAAGATTGACAATCTACTCATTGAAATCAATGGCATCACTGTACCAATCAAAATACTAGTAATAGAAGCAACACAATACCAAGCTTTTGTTGGCAACAACTGGTTGTTCAAGACCAATGCAATGCTCGACTGGAACATGTAAGAACTCCAACTCAGCCAAAATGGCCAACACATACAAGTACCAGCCACGTGTGGCCATTTCAAACCAAACAACGTCACATCATCAATGCTGCTTATTGATTTCGAGGAGGAAAAACCAAAGCCTACTTGGGAGGCATACCAAGTATCATGGGCCAACATCAAGCATAACAAGCTACTGCCAATTCTAAACTGGGAAGAAAGAAACAATGTAAAAGGAAAAAGAACGGAAACAGAAAAACATACCTGAAAGACCACTATCAATGCTTGGAACAACAACAATGAAAACAAACCAATGCCAACCAACTGGAAAAAAAAAAGGGAAAGGAAAGGAGAAAGAAGAAGACTTACTTGAAAAAGCTGACGAAGCCACAGAGAAAATAACTAGTGGCTGAGAAAAAGAATACTTACATAAGCCAGTGAAAGAGCCACCTTACATTCTCTTAAAATGTCAGAACTGTAAGAAAAAACTCTCTTTCATGGGAGCATAGATCATGCCAGACAAAGACTACTGGATGTGAACCCATTACTACTGCAAACTATGTCATAGAGAACACTATAGTTACCCAAAATGACAAGGCAAGTGGGACAACAAACCATGTCTTGCTTGCAGTCAACAGTTACTCGACGAAGGAATATAGAACAACATTTCTGGTTCAGGAGGAACATGCAACACTTTGTGTCAATACACAATTCTCATTAGTGATTGGGTGAGTTATAGCACACCAATAACAGCTGTCTGGCACTGAGCAATCTCTTACTTAGAAGGTTACCCACACAATGAAAACAAAATCTGGCAAATGGCCAATGCCAAAATGGAAGGTGCTTCACCCAGTGAAATTTTGGAGATCAAGAACAACCCTCCAGAACCAACAAACATTGTTTTGGTTCTCAATCCAGATGTCTTTCTCAACTTAGAAAACAGTCCAGAAGAATTTCATGAACACTATCAGAACTTAGCACCCACCAGAAAAGAGCAGGAACAAAGATTAGAAGAAATAAACACCTGACTATGTGACCACTGTTTGATCCCATGTGACTTTCAGTATTGCAATGAGTGTAATTTTATTTACAATCCACCACCACACATGATCTACACAATCCCTGAAGAGGAAGAACCAATCAGCAGCTGTGCATCAGAATCAAAATCAATTTTCAATCCCAATTCAAACTCTGACAAGGATGACGACAAAAACACTGGTTCCAGCTCCATTCAAAATAGAATTAACAATAACAATGATTCCAACTCAGATTTAAACTCCAATTTAATCTATAAACAATATATCACACTCTCCGACCTCACCAAGAAGCAGAAACTTAAATGGTTCAGTAATAACAATAAAGATATTATGCCAGAACATGTGCATGATATGAATGCTGGATTTGATCTGAGATATCCCAGAAAAGAGGCCATCAAATTGGAACCACAGTCGCACATTTGCATTGATCTGAAAGTAGCTTTAGAAATTCCAGCAACAACAATAGTTGAACTAGCATTCAGGAATAGTTTAGTGAAAAGAAAGATAAACATAAGAGGAGGAATAATTAACATGGGATATGTAAAAAATATTATCACCATGCTACAAAATGACTCAGAAAAGGCCTATATAATAGAGCCAAACAAAAAAATAGCACAGGCAATATTTTTACCATTGGTTAAGATAGCTCAGTTAGTACCAGTGGGAAATAGGGAAGAGTTAGGAATAACAGCAAGAGAGATACAGAGATTTGGGTCAATGAATAGAATAGATGTATCAGTTAATATGGCGAAAGAAAAAATTGTTGGCCAAGGAGAATTTATCTCAATCGGTCAAGCATTTTTTATTCTACTATATGATCAATACATGGTAGAAATAGAGAGGAAGATAAAGGATCAAAACCAAATTTTTGAAACAAAAGCAAGTCTTTGTAAGTCAGGAGAGATTGGACTTATCAATCTTTACATACCAGCCAAAAATTATAGCCGCATAAAAATTCCCATCTACAATAACACTGGAAGTATTGTCCAGATATCAGAAAGAACCACCATTGGATATTTGACTACAGAAATAGAAGATCAACTACCAAGCACCATTCCAGACTTTCCACAACTTTGTGGATATGTTGATATTACATCACAAATAATATACGGATGAAGCAAATGTTATTTGCTCCAACCAGAACAATTGAAACAAATAAACATGGGAAACTTAGATCCACTCCAACATATGCAGCTTAAGATGTTGCTCAACCACTTTAATGACATCTTTGCCAGCAAAAATGAGTTTGGCTGAATTGATATCATCTAGTATCAAATCAAGACTGGAAATACAATGCCAATTAAACAAAGAGCATACAGAATGCCACCAGCCAGCCACAAGATTATTCGTCAAGAGATAAACTGAATGCTTGACAATGGGCTAATCCAACCATCAATGAGCTCCTGGTTGTTACCAGTAGTACTTGTCCATAAAAAAAATGGCAAAATCCAATTTTGTGTAAACTATAAGAAACTCAATAATATAACTCGTGGAGACAGCTATCCAATTCCACAAATACAGAAATTATTTGATGCTTTTAGCGGGAACAAATGGTTCTCAACATTAGACTTGAACAGTAATTACTGGCAAGTAGCCATAGATCCAGCTGACAAAAAAAAAACAGCATTCACCACTAAAGAAGAGAATTTCAAATTTGAAGTGATGCCATTTGGCTTAACCAATGTTCCAGCCACTTTCCAATGGCTAATGGAAATTGTGTATACTGGCTTACTATAGAAATTAGTAGTCATCTACTTAAACAACATCAATGTATTCTCAAAGACATTCAATAATCATCTACATCATTTACAACAAGTGTTCGAAAAACTAAGAAGAGCAGGACTAAAGTTAAATACAATAAAGTGCTTCTTTGGCAAGACAGAACTAAAATTCTTGGGACACATAGTCAGCAAAGACGGCATTAAAACGGATCCAGAGAAAATAGAGATAGTAAAGAACTTTCCAGTGCTGACCAATATGACAGAACTAAAATCATTCATGGGATTCGCCAGCTACTACTGATGTTTTATCAAGAACTTTTCCAAGATAGCACAGCCACTCAACCAACTGCAAACCAAGAATACAAAATATAAATAGACAGAAAGTCAACAAGAAGCTTTTAATATTCTAAAAAGAAAGCTCATTCAAGCTTCAGTACTGATCTATTCAGATCACAGCAAACCATTCATCATTACCACCAATGTATTTGGCCAAGCATTGGGAGCAGTACTATTTCAGAGAGAACTAGACAGCAGAGAACATCCAGTAGCATATGCCAGCCGAGGTCTAACACCAGCCAAAAAGAACTATAGAACACCAGAACAAAAAAACACTTAGCAATCTATTGGGCAGTCATGAAGTGGAACAAATACTTGAGCCAAAAGTTTGATATATATATGAATCATAAAAGATTAACATCACTTCAAAAGCAAGAATGTGATGATGGCCACCAATCCAGATGGAAAATAGCACTCTTACGATATATTTATACTATACACTATAAGAAAGGAAAAGACAATGAAAATGCTGACAGTTTGTTGCGAATAAGACAAATCTAAAAACATTTCAAACCCAAAAATATAACAAAACCAGAACAATACCAACAAAAAATACAACAAAAAATAAACATACAAAAATATCAACAACTTCAACATTATATAACTACTCAACAGTTCAAGGAGAATTTATCTCAAATGGAATGAAAGAGTATCAAACAACAATCAAAATATTTTATCACTCACCAAAATATACTTTATCAGAAGAACAGAAAAAATTCAGATCAACCAACCAGAGTAATTACAGAGCCAGAAAAAGAGACAATATTATTCAACATGCACTCAAATCCAACAGCAGAACATTTTCACAAAGAAGCAACCATAGAAAGAACCAGAAAAAGATACTATTGGCCATCAATGTATTCAGACATTATTTAATATGTTCAAAATTGTAATGCTTGTTAGCAAAGAGGAGGAACAAGATCTAGTGAACCATTAAGACCAATCAAAGTGGGACAACCATTCGACTGTATTGGAATTGATTTAGTCAGACCATTAACAATCACCAGCAGAAAAAACAGATACATAGCAATAACTATGAATTATCTCACTAAATGGCCAGAGGCAAAAGCAATTCAAAGAGTGGATACAGAATTTGTTGCCAGATTCGTTTATCAGGATTTGATTTGTCAACATGGATGTCCAAAAAAATTATTATCAGACCAAGGAATTCATTTTGTGAACAGAACATTAACAGAATTAAGCCAAAGATTCGGAATTAAGAGACTATTATCATCACCATACCATCCACAAACTAATGGATTAGTCGAAAAATTCAACAGAACATTGTGTGAAACAATAGCTAAGCTTAACCAAGAAAACCAGAACAATTGGAATTTGTTTATACCATCAGTACTATTTGCTTATTGGACAATAAAACAAGATACTACACAAGCAACACCATTTGAATTAGTGTATGGAAAAACAGCAATGTTACCAGTAGAGAGAAAAATTAATACATATCCAGCTGAACCAATAACAGAAGAGAATTTTCAAGAAACATTGCTGAGAAGAACATATAACTTAATGGAAACATTGGAAAACAAATAAAGAAGAGCAGCTGATAATATTCAAAAGTCACAAGAAAAACAGAAAGAAAGATACGATAGTTAACTACCAGACAAACCAGTTGAATTCAAGATTGGAAACAAAGTACTCTTACATTATACCAAAGTGGAAAAACAATAGAGTGGAAAATTTGACCCCAAATGGGATGGACCATTTCACATAGAAGAAATTTTAGGAAATGGAGCTTACAAATTAAGACTGGATAACAAAATTTTAACCAAAGCAGTACATGGAGATCAACTGAAACCATACCACAACACCACACCATACTCCACCAATAATATTCTACAATTAAGAGTACAGAGAATACTAGTCCAACCAGATGAGATTTCATGAGATCTGGAACCAATTATTATCATCAACAACAACATGTAAAATTGATCCATCAAAAGAATATAAAGACATGGTAGACGCAATAGGAAATAGCAAAAAAATAGAAATTACAAACAACATTCACTTACTAGCACAACAACTTTTTCAATTGATCTAACACCAAAAAATGGAAATTACAATCAATCAACAAACCATTCGATATCAAGATACCAGAAAGACAGTACAACACAGAAGACAGAAAAAACCAGAAAATACTGTCAACAAAATCATTGCAAAAGTAAAATTGACAATAAAAAAATCAACAAAAAAGTCAATATATCAAGAGTTGACTAAGAAAACTTGGAATTGGTGGATACAACGATTTCCAAGAAACTATTGTTATTTTTACTTGGGACAACACATAAATATCCAGAATTTATATATGGATAAAACAAAGTGGTTATTCAATACAACAATACTACAACAACTAGAACATTTTGTGGGGAAAAACAACTTATTTACACAAGCTCAAGCTATATACTGAATACACACAGCATTTCAGGATAGACTGGAAATATTATTCAACAAAGCCATGGATATGGTTACCAGTAATCAATTGAGAAAAATCACCAATGCTTAATTTGAAGAATTACAGACTCAAATAACACAAGTAATTCTCGAAAACAAAATTCAGGAAATACTTCAAGAGTGGAAATTAAACGAGTTAGATTTCGATGGAGCTCAATATTAAAAAGAGGGAATAATATTACTCATAGAAATATAGAGAATAGAGATTAGCATAGTTATTAGCCAATCAGAAGTAAACATAGTAAAATGTGGAATTCCAGGATTCCTCTCAGAAATTGCAGAATTCCAGAAATTACAGGATTCTCATAAGGAATCGCAGAATTCCAGAATTCTAAGATTCCTCTTAAAAGAATTGCAAGATTTCAGGAATCTCAGAATTCCTGTTGTGGAGAATTGAGGAATTAAGGAATCTTAATTATGTATATATAGCAGTAGGATTAGAAACTGAAAAGACAGACCTCTCAGTTTAGATTTAATTTAAGCAACTTTCCAAATTACAATTATCTAATAAATAACTATTTGTTATTTCAAAATCCATTTTTACTATCAATATTTCATGTTGATAATAATTGATACTTAACTACACTGGAACAATAGCTCTTAATCATGGCTATTGAAAGAATACTACCTTGTAAAATCATCTTGGCTTATTTCTTTTCTTTCTTTATTTTTTTTATTTTTTTTATTTTCTGCTTTGATTTTATTGTTGTTTACTAACTTTATTGAAGATTAACATGTGAGCACTGATGTCAGGATAAACGTGACTGGTAAAAAACCCAGAAATAAGGATAGAACACTCGATTGAAGATAGCTTACCAAAAGAAATACCAGCCATCAAGTTGAGAAAGAAATTGATAAAACTGCGGTTTCAGGAAGCTATGAATAAAACTATTACCATTGAATCTCTCTTTATTATACAAAGAACTCCACAACAAAACCTTCAGTTCAACCAAAACCTTCAGATAACAATACTTTCAGATATTATCAACAACATTATATCAATTGAGCACCAAGTTATGGATTTGTTATTTGATTTGAGACCCCAAATAATCAACTGTAACACCAGTTTGAAAACAAGTTCAGAACTCCAATCTTGATATCCAAGTGGCACATGGAATTAAAAAGAAGAACCCAAGACCCAGGAGAAGTAGTAACTAAATATGCCAAAGCAATCAGAAAATTGATCAAGCATGTAGACTCTGGAAGGAACTAAACAGAAGAGCAAAAAATTCATTTCTTTACAAAAGAACTGAGAACTAATTTATCTTATGCTCTTTGGCCTCTCTTGGCTCTGAAGAACAACTCTACAATAGACATGACTATTGAACTTGCCCAACAAATTGAAAACAACCAAAGAATGCATTTGGGATCTATACTTTCAGTTTTTGCTCCTATTTTTGTCATGGCTTCTGCTTCTCAAATGGCTGCTACCTCTTTCACTGCCCAAACCCAAGACCCAAATGAACAATTGATAGACAGACTTACAGCAAATCTTGCCCAGTTATTAGAGCCCTTAGCACAAGCAGTCAGAAAAAATCAACAATCCCAGAGACCCAGATTTGAACTCCGCTTTAATCAGTCTCAACAACTCCCTTATCAAAGACAACAAAATTGTGGCCCACTTGTGTACTATTGCTGTGGATTAACTGGACACTTCTCCAGAGATTGCAACAATTCTCCTTTGCCTCCTCCAGTTTCCAGAAATAATGACAATCAGAACAATAGAATCAATAACAATAATGTTCCCAATCAAAGATCTAACCATGCAAACATCAATTTCTTTGGAGAAGATCCTCTAGTTGAAGCCACAGTTTATCAGCCTTTAAACTAGTAGGCACATCTCAAAAGGGTGAGAGTGCAAGCCAACCAGAAGAAAACTCTTTTTACACTTTTAACTTAACTAATGATAACCATAACATAGATGAACTAGTAATCAACACTTTTGAATCAACCAGAAAGAAAAAAAAAGCCAAAGTTGATTTTGTTCTAGACCCAAACAAACCATCAACTTCTACTGTTAATAACAATAAGCCACCAAAAACTAAAGTATTTAAAAATCCTCCAAAGTTGAAACCCCCAGAAATTGTACAAAAATCTGGCCCTTATTCTGTTGTCAAAGATCTCATGGAAACCCCAGCACATATTACCTTTGGCCAACTAATGATCCATCCACAATTCAGAAAAGATCTCTGTAAATCCTTGATTCTCAAAAAGAAAACACCAAAGACCAACAAACGCCCTTGTCAAGCTGGACTTGTTGACAACAGCAATGTCACTCCATTGATTTGTAAAGCCCAAGTGGCTGGTTATTTCATTGACTTGATTCTGAACAGTGGATCATCTGTTAGTGTTATTGCCAAACACTTTCTGAAAGCCATTGAAAGAAAAATTGATGAGTCTTCAACCAGACCAATAACCAATGTGCATGGTGACAAAAAGAAAGATCTTGGCATAGCCAAAGCTGTTCCTGTCCACATCAATGACATTAGCATTGAAACTGACATGGAGGTTTCTGAAGCTAAAAAATACACTATTATTGTTGGCAATGAATGGCTCAAGAAAGCTAAAGCACTGCTTGACTATGAGCTGTGTGAGCTAACCATCAGATGTGGTAAGAAGTCCTTTATGGTTAAGTGTTGCCACTGGACAACCCCTCCAGCACCAAAGCAGAACCAGGAAAAAGAACAATCAAAAGAATCAGATAATAAAGAGAGTGGCCAAGAAGAAGAACAAGAAAAAACTGTTGAACTCACCTATATTATCTTTACCAGCAATGGCAAGCCACTAGACAATGTCAAAGCTAACAGAAAAAGAATCATTGTGAATAGCCCTACTATGATATCCTCAGAAGAACCTTTGACCAAAAACCTGGCAAGAAAGCCAAGTACAGATATTGGTAGCATGGTCCTTGTGCCTGGTACTGGTGCAATCAACCTTTGTATTCTCCAAGCGATGAATGCAAATCATGCCTGATCTATTACAAAGATTGGAAACCAATCAGTTTGATACCTAGAGAAGAATTAAAAAAAGTCCAGAAGTCCTTTGAGAATGAACCACCTGAAATCCAATCATTAGTTGTAGAACAAAATGAACCCTTTTTAGAAGAAAGAAAGATAGACATTGAAAATCTGTTGGCTAGAAACAGCCCAGTTATCTCAAAAGAAAGTGATACTCCAGGAAAAATCCATGTGATACAACACATCATTACCACCAAAGAAACCTGTCCCATCCATTTGAAGCCTTATTAATCCAATTGCCACAATGATAAGTTTATCAAGAAAGAGATAAAATGAATGAAAAATCTTGGATTCATACAAAAAACCAAGAGTAAATGGGCATTCCCAATTGTAGTGGTATCCAAGAAAGGTGGAACTCTATGCTTCTGTGTCAATTATTGCCAATTAAATGCCATTACTAAAAGAAACATGTACCCACTTCCCAAAATTGATGCAATATTAGATCAATTCAAAGATGCTGCTTTCTTCTCAATCATTGACCTAACTGCTGGATTCTGGCAAGTAGAGATGAATCCAGAAAGTCAGAAGAAAACTGCCTTTATCACCAAGTATGGCACATATAAATTCACAGTCATGTCTTTTGGTCTCACCAATGTTTCTCCCACATTTCAATACTTAATAGACAAAATATTTGAATCAGTAAAAGAAAACTTTGTTCTGGTCTATTTGGACAACATAATGGTATACTCAAAAACCTGAAATAAACATCTTGAGCATTTACAGAAAGTTTTTGATCTTCTTAGAAATACAGGTCTCAAGATCAACCCAATCAAATCTTTCTTTAAAAGACAATCCACCCAATTTCTTGGCTATCTTATTACAAAAGATGGAATCTTCCCTGATCCAGCCAAAGTGAAAAAAGTTCAGAACATAAGACAACCAATGAATGTTTATAAATTACACTCTTTCCTTGGTTTGGTCTCCTATTATTGCAAATTTGTTAAGGATTTCTTCAAAATTGCCTTTCCACTCAATCAGCTATTCAGGAAAAACGTCAACTACTATTGGGGCACACACCAGCAAAAAGTTTTTGAAACTTTAAAGGAAAAACTAGTCACTGAACCAATTCTTAAGCAACTTGATTTGGATCAATCTTTTATCCTCTACACTGATACATCTGGCTATAGACTTGGTGCTGTCCTGTTACAGAAAGATAAAGATGGCAGAGAGCATGCAATAGCATATGCCAGCAGAACTCTTACCCTAGCAGAAAAGAACTATTCAGTTACTGAGCAGAAATGCTTAGCAGTAGTTTGGGCTACCAGTTATTGGGATAAGTATCTCCTTGGTGTGAAGTTTTTGGTGGTAACAGATCACCAAGCTTTGGTTTGGCTGCACAACAAGAAAAAGCTAGAACATAAATGGATGGCTTATTGGATACTCCACTTAAACAAATTCGATGATAATATTTAATATCACAAAGGAGCTAATTATCAAAACGCCAATGCTCTCTCCAAACTTACCACCAAGTAACAGTATAACTATTCCAAACCAAACCAACTTAATTATTAGTAACTTCCCCACAAACAAACATGATAATGAACTTGGACACTTACTCTGCCTTAATGGAATTTTTGGGTAAAGGACAATACCCACTGGAATACACATAACAGCAAAGAGAACATTTGCGCAAACAATCAAAATTCTATTTAATTTGCCAGAACCAGTTATATAAAAGAAATAGAAAAGATTCTGACCACCCTCAAAGAGTCATTAGATTTGAAGAAAAAGAAATTGTGATCTATAACATGTACACTGATCTATTAGCTGGACACTTTGAAAAGACTAAAACAATTCAGAAAACTTTAGCTTGCTATTATTGGCCTACCTTGGGAAAAGACATTGCTGAGTACATCAAAACCTGTAACACTTGCCAAAGAAAAAAAAAACCAATCACAAAAAAGATATCCATCCAATCTTTGTTGGCCAACCATTTGACAGAATTGGTATAGATATTGTTGGACCTTTAACAATAACTCTTGATGAGAACAGATATATTATCACAGCTACCAACTATCTTACAAAGTGAGTAGAAGCAAGAGCCATCCCAGATCAAACAGCAGTTTCAATAGCCAATTTCATTTATAAAGATATTATTTGTCACCATGGCTGCCTAAAAAAACTATTATCTGATAGAAAAAGAGCTTTTCTCAGTACTCTGGTTGAAGAACTTTGTAGAAAAATGGGAATACATCACAAACTTTCCTCCCCTTATCACCCCCAAATAAATGGCCTAGTAGAACGTTTTAATAGAACACTATGTAAAACCTTAGCCAAAACCAGTGAAGAAACAAACTTATGGAACAAAGTACTGCTTTTAGCTTTGTTTACTTATAGAACTGTGAATTATGACATAACAAGTTATAAACCCTTTTATCTATTCTATGGATGAATGACAACACTATCAATAGAAATTAACATTGAAACAATACCCTTTGAAGAAATCACAATAGAAAATTACAAAGACATTTTGCAAAGAAGACTTGGTACCATTCTAGACTCATTGATAGAGACACAAATAATTGTCTTTGAAAAGATAAAACAGTTTCAAGAAAAGCTTAAGAAAAAGAAAACTTATAGAACACTTTTTTTAAGTGTTGGTGACTTGGTATTGGAATATTGTTCAGATAGAGACAATGTCTATAATGATAAATTTTTTAGCCAATGGAAAGGACTCTTTTTAGTAAACAAAGTTTTGAATAATGGTTCTTATATTCTACAAGATGAATATAGAACAATATTCAATGATTGCTCTGTTTATAGCACACAACTCAAGAAATATTACAAACAATCTGATTGGTTATCTGTTATGGTAATACTGACCCAAATGATCAGCAAAAATCAGATATAAATAAATGTATCATTCTCAAAACAGAGGTATCTTCAATTGACATGAACAATTATTTTCTGAATCAAAATATACAAAATGCCTTCTATACTCTTCATGAATATTGGATCAAAAACTATCCAAATGCTACTTTGACCATTGGAAAACAAACTACTATAACTGATAATAGTGGAACATATACTGTTATTAGACCAAAGAAAACAACTACCAGAAGAGAAAAAATTGGTAGCAAAATGGATAAGTATCTGCTGGAAAGCATGTCTCAAACGTTATTTTGTTTTATATCTAATTAGACATATGAAGTGTTTTATGTTATATGAGATGCCTCAGATTATAAAAAATGGCCAAATTATAAAAATAAAGGTTTTAATCCAACTGTAGGATTCTAAGTGCAAATAACAGATTCTTGGTAAAAAGAAACCTAATTTTAATAATGCATCTGCAACACTTTTTGCCTCTTACTTCCAACTGATGATTAATAATAAAGGCTGTCAATTTGATCCTCCGCATACTTGCATAATTGCGTAGAAGATAGCACAATGTTATGTTGTTAAGCCCTCCAAACACAGTAATGCCTATATTAATTGGAATATTAATATAAAATACTTTATACAATGTCAGAGATATCAGAGTAAAAGTCAACTGCAGTTTTTTAAAAAATGTCCTAATCATCATAAGTCGTGAGATTTGATATGTAATATATATAGGCATATAATGGCTTTCAAATTAATGTGGCCATATGTTGTTTTTAAGGAAAATCTATCTGTTGGAGGTTACTTAGAATGGTCCCAAAATGAAACAAATCCCATGTTTAGATTAAAGTATAAACAAGTTTTTTTTATTTACAAGCAATTATTAACTTTTACACTGGAGTTTGTTTCAATAGGTCTTCATTAAGACTTGCAGCTAGACAAATGTTTACACCAATTTGGTCTGCTCAGTGCCATCCTATTTACCAATTAATTGAAATTGCTGATAAAAAACAATGGCTATGATTGAAGCCTGAAGTTTGCAAGCTGATTCAAGAAAGAATTGTAATTTCTTGATCTAAACTTTCAAATCAATATCAAGGCCATGATGCAATACTTGAAAAAATTAACAAAATGCTCAAATTGTTGATTTCTTCTACACCTTCACAATGGCATTGGGAAATTGCAGCACGTAATTGTATCAAATTTGAGAGATTGTGTATTAATCTCTTTAATGTCATCAGATATTCTAAAAGTGAAATATACAGGTCTCGTACACGTCCTAGCTTTATTGCTAAATTAAATTGATTTCGAGTTCAGATAAAAAAGACACAGTTTGTAAATCCAAATGTTTTTAATAGTGTTTTTCATGATATTAGCCATGAATGAATATTAAGCAAAGAAATAAAAAAATTCAGTAAAATTGCATGAATGAAAAGAATAGACTTTCTTAAAGCAAGACAAATTAAAGAAACATTGTTAGGTACTTAGAAACCAATTCCAGTAACAAGTAAAGAAGCAAATTATCAAAAAATGTAAATCTGTTAATAAAATCACAACTATTACCTATTATTAATTCTCTAATACCTCTTTTAAGTAATCATGTTTTTGAAGCTTATTAAGTTAATCATGTGACAGCCTAATAAATATCCTTTAAGAAGTTAAAAATATATTGTATTGTGTACAGTTTTGTTTATCTTGGGTTGGGTACATTATCATTTATAATTAGCATTTTTAAAACATGATATGTTAAGTCTAAGTCTGAATCTCCATTCTGTATGATTATGTTTGGATTATAAAAAGCATTTAATACAGATTTATTTGCCCCAAAAAAGTTGATTTTTAATACATCTTTAAAACTATCAGTCAAATTTTTGCTTGCTAATATTAAATATTGGTCAAATGATGAATATGATTGTTAGTATGGAGCTTTTTTTTAATTGTGGATGTCAAAGTTGGTGTGAAAATGTATTTATTGGATATATATTGGAATTCTTATGCTCTGAGTTTTATTACTGATCACATTTTTTTTTCTAAGGAAAGGTAAATTTGAACTCTATTCCCAATTGATTTGCTTGAACAATGTCCCATTAACAAACTTGTTCCTGGAGGATTCCATTGGGCCATTATTCTCACTTGTAGGTCTGTTAATTTCTTCTTTCAATACAAAAAAAAGTAATCTTGTTAACCAAAGTTTGATTCAGAGTAACTTCATTAATACTCACAGCAACAGCCTCCAAAGCACTACCAGTCTCTGAAGCACCACCAGTCTCCAAAGCACCAAGAGCAGCAGTACTGTACCATATGTTAACTATTATTAAAACTCTCATAATACTCACAAACAACAAGCCAGATATAATAGTTCTATCATTGTTTTTTAATAGTGGTGGCAGCTTATAAAGAAGAAAAATAATATTTAAGAAATTTTGTTTAGTGTTTTACAATTGTTTCCAGAAACTTCTCTAATTTTTTTTACTACCATAAAAAAAATAATTTCTATTGACAAATCAGGAAATCTACCTGACTGTACATGTCCAATTAAATATAAAATGACATCTGATGTTCATATCTAATATCATATGATTATAGTGTGACTATAGAGAGTAGAAATTACTTATATTCTGCTATCATATTTGTGGGAATAGGGACTATAAAGAGATATATATAGTAAAAGTAATTATAAGGAGATAATATTATATATATATGGTTTTGGTTTTTAAAAAAATGTGATTATAAGAAGATAGTAACTATAATTAGAGGGACTATAGAGAGAGTTTACTGTAGTCTTATTATTAATAAATATATTGTATTAATTAAATTAAGATAGAAATTTTTTGAATACAATATCAAAATATAATATTAAATTAAAACAATTATTAAGTATAAATTTAAAAATTTATTAAAATTAGTATTAAATATAACTGTTTTATAAAGCAAATATTTTTATAATATTAGATAGTTAAATATAAAATAGTATAATTTTAATTAACTTAAGTAACTAATTATATATAGAAAAAACATAAATTGTATTTAAGAAATAAAAAAATTTTAATAAATATGTTTTTTAATAATTAATTTGGTTTATTTAAATTTTTTAAACACAAATACTAAAAACTTTTTTCTTTTGCTTATTTCAAATATCTCAAAGAGTTATTTTTAAAAAAAGTTTTAAATTAAAAAAAAACTTGTATTATCAATTAACATTTAGTTATATATATAAAAACCAAATATATTATAATGTATTTTGAATTAAAAAAAACATAATGTTAGTTTTAACTGTATTTTTAGTTTTTAAAAACTTTATATTAAATAAACTAAGTTAGATTTGTTTTTTTGTTTTATGTATAAGAAATTTAATTATGTTTTTTTTTGTATATGTTTAATATATTATTAGTTTTTAAGACTAAATCTAATTTTTATTTTTCAAAATTTAATAAATATAGACTTATAATTAACTATGTCAAAAAAACTGTCTTAATTGCTTGTTTAATTTTTTTTGACAGACTGTTATAAATTTTAAATTATTGGTTATAATATTTCTGATTTTTTTTTGCTTTTTTATTTTGTAATGCTGTTTTTTCTAACACAATAATTTGTTTTTTTTTTATTTGTTTTTTTTTAAATACTTACTTAAATGATTTTAAATATTCTTAAATATTTTTTAAAGCTTTTGGCTAATCAATTTTTTGTAATTTCTGCTAAATTAAATTTAATTATATTAACTTTTTTTTTATTTCTTCAATTTTTGCAGTTGTTAATAATTATTTTAATAAAAATTTTTTTTAATAATAATATATTAAATAAGTTTTAGCTAAATATTCAACTAAAAACTAATTTCAAAAATCTTGAAATTCTAGGTTAAACTGTTTTTTAACTGAAAAACAAATAAAACAAAATAAAAAAAATAAGTTTAATATATATTAAATTATTTAATAATATGTTATAAAATAATCTTGGTTTTTTTGTGCTAAAAAAAATAATTATCTATTGTTATTAAAAAAATTTTATTATTATTTTTTGTTATTATTAATGCTATTTTGCTGTTAATTTTGTTGTTAATAAAAACTAATAAATTTTTAATAAGCTAATTTTTCTTTTAAAGTAATTTTTTATATTTTAAACAGTAAATATTAATAGAATTTATAATAGAATAACTAATTTTATGTCAATTATTTTGTTTAGTTACTTTGCAATAAAAATTAAAAAAAGAAAAAAAAAAAAATTATATATTCAAGAAAATTGGTTTTAGTTTAGACTTGAAAGTATTAACAGTATTACAGATGATTATTTGGGGTCTCAAATCAAATAACAAATCTGTAGCTTGGTGCTTAGTTGGTACTCGGGTGTTGATATCTGAAGGTTTTGGTTGTGGAGTTCTTTGTATAATGGACAGAGATTTAATAGTTTGTTTTCAGTAGCCTTCCAGAATCACAATTCTGTTGAATTTTTTTCTTAGTGTAGTGGCCAGTAATCCTCCTGGTAAGCTATTCTTAAATTTATGAGTGTTCTACTCTTGTTTTACAGGTCTTTTATCAGTTCCTATGATGTCTGTATCTCAGTGCTTAATCCTTAATCAATTTAGTAAAACCAAAGAAATAACAAAAAAGAAATAAAAGAAAATAAAAGAAATAAACAAAAGCAATTACAAGTTAGTATCTCATCAATAGCCATGATCAAGAGCTATTGTTCCAGTATAGTTAAGTATTAATTACTATCAACATGAAGTGTTGATAGTGGAGAGTGGATTTGGATAATGAATGATTTATTTATTTAATATTTGTAGATGAAAGATTTCTAACTCTAGGATTCTGCCCTTTCTATTTCTAACACTATCGCTATATATACATAATTGATGTTCTATGAGATTGCTCATATTCCCGAGTAATATGCTATGATTTCTTAAGCAATGTGCCATGTTTTCTGACATTGCTCCTCATTGCTGAGCAATGTGCTTATGTGTTATATACTATTCACTTATTGGTTTACTATTTTTCTATATCTGTTTTTTTTCTATAAGTAATAACAGTTATTATTAAATTAAATTGTAATAACTAATTATTATCTCTAATTAAAATACATTTTTTCAAAAAAATAAAACTTTTTTTTATGCAACTTATTATAACATTATTTTATAATCCAGTTTTTTTTTAATATTTTAGTAAATTAAAAATATATTTTATTAAACTACAAATTATTTTTGTAACTATAAGTTAACTAAATATTTTAGTAAATTTTTGATTATTATATAGTTTAGCATACTATATAACCTAATTATTGCAATTAATTATATATATATTTTTTTATTTAGTTTTAATAAATATAATTCAACTACTACTTAGTACTTTGAAACAACCAAGTTTTCTAAACTAAGTAAAGTTCATGTACTTTTTATATATAACCAGCTATTTGAGCCAGTTTAGACTATACTATGCTGACAATTTACAAAAAAACTTGTTCAAGATAGACATCTTTTGAATTACATCAAACAAAATAAGACTACTAAAAACTAATTCAACAAGTCACTTGGCTGTTTTTATGGAACTGGACCTAATTTCAAGAGATTTAAATTTCTAAAGTGCTATTAACTTACCAAATACTTTATCATTTACTTCAACTAAAACTTCAAAATCACCAGACAAATTAATATTATCTATGCTACACTCAGTCTTTAATACTACTACCTTTTTTTTCAACTTATCAATAGATTTGCTAAAAACACTCAAATATATTATAAGCTTATTAATTTTGTTTCTAAACTTGCTGCTAAACATGAAATTACTCTTAATAAATTGTTCAAAAGCAGTTACCAAACCACCAACTGGCTTAACAATAGATTCAATTAACATCAACAATTTGGCCAAATTAAATTCCAAAAACATAAGCTAAAACAAAATTAAAGAATTATCTTCAACCTCCAAAAAAAAGTAAAAGTAATTAATAGAAGAAATTTAGAAGAGTCTAGAAGAGCAGACATCTTAGCATAAGACTTTGTACTTACAAAGCATAAAGCAAACATCTTGGAAGTCTTGGAAGAAAGAGACAGAGATATTTTACAATCTGCAGCCAAATAATTCATTTCTTAATACCTAAAACAATACTAACAATCAGATGTTTTCTATCAAATATAATATTTTCTTAGTGTACTAATCTTTACAATAGCAGCATTTAAATTAACCTGAGATCTAAACATAACCAGAGCAAACCAGAAATAATGACCAGAATCAGAAAAATAAGGAATAAAACATGTTTAATCACCAACCTGAAAAACCATATTACTGATTTTAAAAGCAGTACAGCCAGAAAAAAGGTTGACTAGCTTGGCTTTAAATCTATTACAAAACAGAATAGTCTTATTTTAATTTACTAAGAAAGAAATTTTAATATTATCTTTGCTCACCAAAATTAACCAATAATTCAAAGTGGATACAGTAGAGTCTAACTTTTTAAAATAAACAATCACATATTGCCAAATATTAACAGACTTTAGCACAATATGAACAATATTACCAAACACACTAAGAGCTGTCTTAATGTTAGCAACAAACATATTCAAAGACACATTACACAGTACAACAGCAGCAAAAAAAAACCAGACTAAGAAACTACCAAAGACTTGACAATTTTAAAAGTGACTAAACAAACAGAACTTGTAAGCTCAATCAAAAATGCAGCTTCCAAAGACATCTGAGAAGCAAATTTCATATAAAAGAGCTTTACATTGTTTTTTAATACTGACTTCACATCTAGAAAACTATATACAGACTAAAAAACAGCTCTAATATAACCTAATTTAATCTTAAAAGTAATATTAAGCACCAGAGTAAAGACCACCCATCTAGCAAACCTTTGATAACTAATAATAATTTCTTATGTATCACTAGCAACAGCATCAAAAACCAGAAAAAAAGATAATTCAGTTTTTATTTGATTAGTTTAGTTCTCAAAAACAGATAACACCACAGAAAATAGTTATTTTGCTTTTAAAGCTGGCAAAAATTTGTTAAAAAATACCATATTTGACAATACAACTAGTAATTGATTTTGGTTTATCTTAGATAATATGCTGGATAATACTATAAAAATTTTATTAAAAATCTTATTGGAAACTACAAAGGAGTTTAATATAATAATAACAGAAACAAGTAATTGTTCCCACTTTTCTGAACTTTTGATTTTTTTGACCATTTTTTTTAAAAAAAAGATGCTAGCAATATTAAATATAGAAGCTATAAAAGAAAAGACCAACTTATTGACTAGTCTGTTATTAAAAAATTTTGGGTTTTTTGAAAAAATAGAGACAACACTAAAACTAATCTAAATATGTCTCTTTAAAAAAACTTTAACTGGTAAAAGATTAGTTAAAGATGAAAAAATTGCTTTAGTAATTTTCAAAGACAGTTTTTTATAATTATTAAGTAAAATAAAGACTTCTAAAACATTTTGTTTAATTGCTTTTACAACAGAGAGAGCTTTTCTGGTTGAAATTTTATTAAATATCTCAGAAAAAATATTAAGTATAGTTTTTTTACTCTTTGCTTTGGTTGTGATCATAAAATTAAGGAGACAAAAAATATATTAATTTTTTTTTAATTATATTTATGTTTTGTATAAATTGAATTATTAATTAAATAATAATAAGTAATAATTTAAAATAATAATATATATTAATTATAATAGAAATTATAAAAATAATTTTATGTTAATTAATAGCTCAAATTTTTGTAAATAATATAACTTTTTTCTTAAGACTAAGCTTTATT
>JAAOMT010000676.1:7407-25792 GCA_016748015.1 Geosiphon pyriformis | reverse complement strand
AGCACGACGAGCCGAATAGTTTATGTTGCTTGGTCGCATTGGGCGATTTCGAGGGGGGCGAACTTTGTTTTCCACAACTTCAGATCGTAATTCCGCTAAGGCTAGGCCAGATTGTAGCATTTTCTTCACGTCTCCTACTCCACGGCAATTTTCCCGTAACGAAAGGAATTCGGCATAGCATAGTGTATTTCGTTCATGCTTCGTTCTTTCATAATTTGCGTGACTTTTCCTCGGTTTACAACGATCTCAAGGATGGGGTCGAGAGGGACGCACGTGGGACGCTTGTTTCTATGATTTCTCAACAAGATCTCAATGATGTACGAGATCTGAATAACCGAATCACACTCTCCCAACCGAAAAAAAGTCAAACCAAGATACCAGAAAGATCTTGCGATAAAAGACGAGGAAATATTGGTAAGTAATTATTTCACATGGGCTAATACGTTCGTATTAATCCTTTTATTGTATTATATGTATTGCTAAAAAATCGCTATTTATAATCGTTACTCTTTACAGATTTATCGCGTGCCAGACGTGGGTTGAAAGCAGAGGATCCACTACCCGATGGGATATAATTCGATACTTATATAGCAAAAATAATTATATAGAGTTAGCGGTTTTAAAATGTAAATATATCAGATAATCACTGGTTAAATAAAGATTTTCGTGTAGACTCTTCGAGTCATTGCTCAGCAATAAATATATAGATTATGACCCATCAAGGGTTTTTTATTGGCATGTTCCATGAACTTCTATGCTGATCTCTGATTCGCGGATTTAAAACACATGACATCGGCCCATTATAACGTGATGTGGTTTCGCGGTTACGATGTGGTTATAATTAATTTTTCTTTTTTACTTTGCGACATTGCACACTCTTATATACATGTGTATCTTCTGATCCCGAAGTAGATGAAGAAGTGCTTGATTCAGAATTATCAGAGTTAGTATCTGATTCCGATTCTATGATGAAATACTTGACCTTATTTTTCTTGCTTTTATTTTGCTGTAAGCAAGAATCAGAAGAACCCGACTTATCTTCAACATCTGAAAGAATTTTCTTAATTGTATTCGTGATCTCCTCTATTGATAAATCAGACCTAGATGGGTCATTTTTAGTGGGGCTGGTGTTATGACTCGAAAAGTCCCCTGTGGGCTTGTTATTGTCTCCATACCATCTAAGGCTAAAAGAAAAAAGAGATTTTTAAATGATGTTGCATCTTCATCCTTGTCTTCATCTGGGTCTGGGTCTAACTCTGAATTGTTTAGCTACAAAGTGATTACCTCCGGCAATGATAATAAAGATTTTACTGTGAATGTGGTGAAAGCAAAAAAGCGTGGTTAGTAAACATATCGCATCTGACAATTAATAATTAATTATATCACTAATCTAGATATTCCCATATAAGTCATAGATATCCTTAATTTCAGATGTAGAAGTCTTTTTATCAATTGGTTTAGTTATAAAAGCTTGAGTTTCGGGTTCAGGCTCTAGATCTGAGTCAAGATCAGAATTGGAAGTATCACCCTCGGCATAATACATTCCAGGATTATGACGATCCATCCTATGCCTTATTGCAATCCTGCTGAGGAAAGTGAGATGTTGTGAAGTTGGATTTTGACCACCATGAACTCTAGAAGCATGTTTACCTCCGATTTTTCTTAATCTTTTAGTTGTAATGCCATATGGCTTTAAAAATTTACTAAATATACCTGTACTACGTTTTCCATTAATACTATAGACAGGATCACGCAACTTTCCAATCGCTATTGTATTTTGAATCCAGGTAAGCAATTCTTTTGCACGCTTTGGATTCTTTTCCATGGATAGAAATGGTCGAGGCTCAGAATTGTTTTTTGCTTCTTCTTTATTTTTAATATACCCAGTACAATACCAAAAGTAATCGGGATTATACCATTCCAGAGGATTTGATTTGTCAGGCTCATAATAGATAATACGAAGAGTAGTTGCTTCAGCAAGTCTCATGCTCAACATCATGATTACATCTGCAAGATTTTGTAGAGTGAGGATCTCAGTGGTATGGATATTCTGAAGTCTTTTAAGCTCTTCTTCTAAGGAGAAGTGTTTAGGCATTTTAGGTCGACTGATTAGAAGCTCGAGTAATATCTGGTAATTTGGCATATGTATTAATTTGCTCGGGATCAACTCCAGCTTCTGCTAATTCTTTACAAAATTGCAAAAGACAGGAACTGGCTGCCACAATCGCCTTATCTGTATTATTTTTTGGGACAGCTAAGTTTAAGACATGTAACCAAATATCTGATACATCTCCAGTTTTTGCACAATATTGAGCTCTTTTCTTGACAGTAAGCTTTTTCCCCCTTTTGTCTGGTACAAGAGCTTCTATTTGATTTTCTTTGAATAGGCGCCGATGGAGAGCCTCTTTCACATCTTTATGAGCCTTCCAATCTGGTAGCATAGTACCAAGCTTATTGGCATGAGCATGTAATTGAAGTGGGTTTGATTCAGTTAATAGGTTATATTTATTTAGGATCTGATCCAAAATGGAGGTAAAGCTATTAGTTTTGGGGTTTCGGGTTTTTTGGGCAGTTATCATGGTCATATTGATAATATATTAGATAAGTAAATTGTGATTATACATTAACCTACTTATTCTTTCAAATCGAAAATTAATTATTTGTGAGTCGGTATATCTATACCCAAAAATTGAATGGGTTGTGGTTAATGTAATTCTATCGGAAAATGGATATGAGTAAGACACGAGATCAATCAGGCACAAAATATCATTTTTCTCAAAATAAGATTATAGAATCCATAGCTCTATGTAATAAGATTGCTGAAAATATCAATAAGATCAAAGAGGATATAGCTTTACTCAAAGAGGTCATCCAAAAAATTATTGATATATGCTAAGTATATGATTATACTTCATGTCTAGAATTGGGTAAGTCAGGTATATGATTCTCAAGCATAACAATTTTTGCATGTAATTCATCCCACTTTTTTCTGCGATAATTCTCTCTACTTTGATATTTGCCTACATGTTTATAGCATGCATTATGTATAGAACTATTTAGCTTATCACAATCTCTACAAGGAGTACGTACTGGAGATTTCCAATGAACATAGCATTCTTCTGATCTATAACTACTTTGACCACAGATTTTTCCAGTTCTATGGATATATGGGCAATGATAAAATACCATCGTAATTGTATATAATAATCTTGTGAATCAAATTTATATTTTTTCTTGGCAAAGTGCATTCCGAAAAAGAATAGAGAATAATTAATTTTTATTTTAAAGATTTATCTACTAGTTATTATAGTTACAAAATATTATTATATATACTTTTTGTCAGATCAAACAACACGCATATACAAATCAATAAAATGAATTTGTCTAGTGAGGCAAAAAAACATCTATGTGAATCGTTACAACAACAGTGCCTAAATCAAAAATTGGCTGAATATAATAAAGCAAAAAAGCTTCTCACGAGTTTAACTGATCTTGATTATAAACCTAGCCATAGAGGACATACATATTATAAATATTGGCTTGCATCAAATGGTCGTGCCAGCTCTGCTAATAGAAACAATACGGCACTTTTAGAGGCATATTGATCAGAAGAGATTTATTCTCAATATATAATTCGGATGGCAGGAAAAGGTTATACAGTGATTGATCATCCTACCAAAGTTTATGGAATGCCTAACACTCATAAATGTATTGATAGAAATCAGCCTCTTCATTTAATAATTGATATTGATGCAAGACAAAAGCCTAATCCCTCTGATTCTAAACTTTCTTTTCTAGATAGTGAAAAAATTACTCATGAGGATTTAATGTCTCGAATTTTAGTCACTTATGCAGATACATTAAGCCTTATACCAGACTGTATACCTTTCTTAAATTCTTTTGCATTAGCAAGTTCATCGAATGCCAATAAATGTAGTTGGCATATTATTTATCTTCAGGCCCAATTTGTGGATTATAGAAAACTTAAGGGTTTTACAGAAAAAGTTATTAAATTAGTTGGGAAATCTTATTCAAAGTTCATTGATATTGGTCTTCCCAAAAAACATTTCAATCTTTGGTTACTTGGATTGGCAAAAGAAAGTAGAATTAAAAGACTCACAATCTCTTCAGTCTAAAATGGATTTCAAAAGCTGGAGGATTATTTAGTTCAACCTAAAGAGAATTATTCTGAAATCTGGCCATGAATCTTTTTTCCAGAGAAGCCAGTAAAACAAGAATCTCAACCTATCAATGATGAAAATATCTTGGTTGAGGAAGCCAATTTAGTTATTGCAAAATATAGGTGGCTCCAAATTGGAAGAACTGAGAAGGGGTTCATCAACTTTGAAGCACAATCTGTTAAAGAATGCCCTATATGTGATATTAAATATGATAAGAATCAACTCTATGGATTTATTCGAAAAAATGGGTATTTTATACTTAAGTGTTATTGCCAAAAACAATACAAACCAGATTACAAGGGCCTTAGTTTCAATAAAGTATCCAACAAAGTTGAGTCAAAAGAAAAGCCTAAGTGGGGATTAATTAAAAGATTACTCAATGCTGTAAAACACCCACGCCCACTTGTTGAATTATCTGAAAAAATCATTAATGTAAAGAAAATGAAAGATGCACCAAAAGCTTACCCTGATTTCTTAAGTGAGAATCTCACTACAACTCTTATTTGCTCATTTGTTGCTAGTAACAAAACAAAAACACTAAGAGAAATTCTTGATTTTTTAGCCAAAAATAGAGCAAATTTGCCTTGTTTTAATTGGATTTCATATCGTAAAACTTTTAACAATAAGACTAAAGCTAGAGTTGAAATATTGCAAAATTCAGAACTTTATATATGCCATTATCAGGAAAATAAGGGTAATTTAGCTATACGTTATTATTGTCCAAGTTGAAAGTACCCATTATCTTAATTTCTATGGAAGGCATTTTTATGTAGTTATCTTAGACAAAAATAATACTATTATACATCAAATGTCTAGTAGAGTTCATGCACATAAATTTGAAAATGCTATGTGGAATTTATTAAAATCAGCTGTTCATGTTATTTCTATGGATACAATTGCAAACAAATTGACTTTAAACTTTTTAAAACAATATCGAGATGGAGATATAACAAATATAAGCCATGTAAAGATGAGACTATTAAAATTCTTTATGATTTAAATAAAGAATCAGAAGCTATACATAGGAGTCTTAAGATGCTTCAGAAAGGTAAATGAGTTGCTTTTTTAATGATCTCATGCAAAAAAGCACAAGCTTTGGCAAACTAAGCTTCTAAATTACAAAAACCAGATGGCTCACACATTTTATCATGAATTTATTTTGGCCAAATGGATGGAAAGCAATGGCAAGATGACTTTGCCGATATTAATACTACTTGGAGTAGTCTTGATTGTGTGGTTTATACAAGTATTGTAGAAGCTGGCATCTTTTTTGAAATTTCCAATCATTTTGATGCAGTTATAGAAATAAGTAATATTAATACAAGAGTATATGCTAAAGCTTTTGCACAAATGTTTTATTGAGTTTGCAATTGTCCATATCATATTATTTCTCTCTATAATAATAAAAAAACTGGCATTTTCAAAGAACTGAATTGTGATCTCATTCATGCTGAACTTTTTGTTCTGAGACCTGGGGACTTGTCAACTGTTATAAAAGAACATTGTAAATGGAATAAAATTAATGACTGTTATATACTTGATTTATCTCCAGCCATAGACTTATATTAAGGTCGAATATGAAAGACGCTTATTGGCCAAATATTTTTCTGAGATTCTTTGTAGTCTTATTGCTAGTACTGGAACAACTCTTGAATTAATTTTGGCAGAAGATACTGAAAAAGTTAACAAAAATGAAATTTCTCATACTATTAAGAATATTAAGAAAAATATAAAAGCTTGGATACAGAATCAATAGCAAATGCTTCAGATATTAGTCTCAATAAAGCTGAAATTTTTAAGCAAAATCTTATATGTTTTTTTGCTGATAACATGACTTTACAATGTTATTATTTATGGAGAACATATGCTTTAGGTAATATTGGTGGCAAAGATGATATTCAAAACTGGAGTATAAATAATGATAATTGGATTAAGCTTTGTAATATAGATTTTGTAAAAAAATTCAATAATTCTGAATTTTTACAACATTTTAGAAAGCTGGCATATTTTAGAAGACAAGGTTTCAATGCAACAAAAGCTATAGAAAATCTAAAAATCAAAGAAAAAATGCAATGAAAAAATTCACATGAATCTATGGATCCATCTTCAGTCAATTTGCATAAATTTTATTCAGCAAAACAATAAGAAGCAGTACATAATCTTGTCCAATCAATAGGTTTTAGAGATATAGATGATATAAATATTCTTTCTGGTAATGATATGGCTAAGACTTTCGAGCAATCATGGGAAAAAATTGTTAAAATTTGAGAAGATGTATTGTTACTCTTTGGTTTTAAGACCAGAGCTAAAAGATTGCCCAATCTCAATACTACAATAAAATTTATTAATGCAGTAATGAGTAGTTGGTGTGGTTATACTATTAAGAGTAGTACAATTTGTGTAGGTTCTAAAAGACATCAAGTATAGAAAAAAACATATTGGATTGATTGCAACCTATATTGTGAAGCTGGCTTTAATAATCAAGAAGTAATAGCTAGGAAGTTAGATAATTCTGAATATTGTCCTATAGCTCCAGTTCTTTCATCATATAAGTCAAAGGTAATTGATGAAATTCAGGATCTTTTTGATTCAATACTTATTACTACTAATATTACCATTTCAAAATTCAGTAATGAGGTTTGTGAAAAGAGTTCTTACAATAACATAGTTAGAAAATCCATAACAGATTTGCCATAATTGCCCATTTTCATGTTTGATTGCAAGTATATAAGCATTACTTGTAGAGTGGTTGTAGTGCATCGACTTTCGAACTTAGATTAACACTCTTTAAAAATAATTTTCTGTGCAGACAACCATTTGCTTTACTTGAGCACTTTTATCTTATACTTGTTTCCAAAAACCCTAACCTTTTATCAAACATGTCTTAATCTACTTCTCAATCTACTATTTCTTCTAACAACATAGACATTGACATCCCCCTAATGAACATTAGGAAATTCGTTGCTGTTCAAAAGCTTGCTAACTAGCTTGCACTCAAGATTGGTTCTTCCAATCTTAATAATATGTCATTTCCTTAAATTTTAAAGCAAAAAAATTATGTTCTTTTTCTATTTCATAAGATAGATGATCTGAAATGTAAAATTATTGCTAATTCAAACTGTGACCCAAAATTTTTTTTACCTACTTCTCTTTATGATCTTTCTCAATTTCTTTCTGATGACTTACTTATAATTGATAATACGTTTGGTGAAGTTTGTGTGGCTTTAAAGCATTCTTGTGAAAATCTGCTATTGGCAAAAATTGCCAAGTATAATGCTCTCATTAATAAGTCTCCCTCAAAAGTTTGTTTGGATGTTGCCAATTTAATCAGTAAAGTTCATACTGATAACTTGGTTTCTGATAAAGCTAAGAGTAGTTTACTGAGAATTTTTGATAAAGAAATTAAGGAGTTTAAAACATTCATTAAAACTCATTAAGCTTTAAAAAACTTGGTCATTGGTTCTACTGTGGTTAGTTCTACTCTACACAAGCCTGTTTTGAAAAAATATTTTTCTAATAAGATTGTTTCTGTAGATTCCAGTATCAAAACCTTCCCCAAAATGTAAAGTTCACCCATCTCCAGCCAAGAAAAATCTCCCAAACAAAAAAGTGAAAAATGCAAAACAAGGTGATTAAAAGGGAAAAAAAAGGCCTCAAAAACAACAGTTAAACAACCACTCAAAGCCAAAAAATCAATGAAGGTATTGGTTCACAATATTTCTTTTGTGATTATTCTCTTTTTTGTTATAAATTTCTTGAAGTTAGATTCGAACTTTCAACTTACTTCAAAACCCTTTCTTGTTAAAACCTATTAAACGTGGTCAGACATCAGAAAACAAATCCTCAAAGCCTATAGTAAAATCTTTGAAAGGAAAAGAGAAAGCCTCTTAATTTTCAATCAGCATTTACTCTTTGCATCTGACTACATTTTAAATAATTTCAATGTACTTAAGGATCATAGAAATAGTATTTTTAATATCTCTGAATGTGTTAATAATGTTTTATTATTTTTAATAAATCATGACTTGATTGTTGTTCTATCAAATAAAAACATGAATCTCACTATTTGTAATTATTCTCATTATAACACTAAAATGCTTAAGCTACTTTTTGACACTTCAGTTTTTAAGCTTTGTGATGTGTCTGATGTTTTGCACTGTTCTAAATTGCTCTTGAATCATATATTTGATTTTTATATGAGCACTGACTTAAGGGAACATAAAAATACTCATAAATACTTGTGAAAAATATTTTTTTCTTTACATAATTCTGAATTACGTTTTCTTGAAATTTATAGATTATGGAAATTACACAAAAACCCTTGTGTTCTTCATTCCATTACTCTTAATCATTTTTGGATTATGTCTACTGCTTCACATTAGTTAGCCAAATATTGGCAATCTTACATTAAAAAAGTCCAACAGTCTTCAATAATTCTATGAGTTTTGTTAAACTTATTTCGAATTATTATCATGGCTATGTTACTGTTACTACATTTGACATTAAAAATATGTATACCAATATTGAAATTCGTACATTTTATCAATGCATTTGGGCTTGGCTGAAATTTTTTTTATCTGATCACTCAAATTTTGAGAATCTTTGGTTGACCTTTGAAGTTAAACTTATGATGCTTATTCTTGAGAATAGCTTTGTTCTTTATGAAGATTCATTCTATTACTAGCACAAAGAACTGACAATAGGTACTTCAGCTGCTCCCGTTATTGTGAATTTATTCTGTGCTTCTATTGAACACAAAATTGTTATGACTATGGTTAATACTTTTGGGTCCACTATTGTTCGTTATTATTTAGATGATATTATCGTTATTTATGAACCTCATAAATTTGATATTAATGCCTGGGTATAGTATTACCAGTCTTTTGCTGTTCCTTCTATGTTTATTTTGGAATGCACTAATAATAATGACTATAATATTATATTTTTAGATTTGAATATTTCGGTTTTCTGGTCTGATAATCTTACTAAATTTTTGGTCCAATCTTATGACAAACCATGTAATCTTCATATATATACTGATCTTCAGACTTTTTATCCTAGAAAATATGTTATGAACTGGATTCAGAGTGAAAATATTTATCATATTCGAAATAATTTGGATTTTTCCAGTTACTGAGTTCATATTAAGGAATTTAAAGCTTGGTTGCTGACTAGAGGCTATCCTTTGTCTGTGGTTAACTTTCAACTTAACAAAAATACTTGGGTTAAGAGGCCTTGACTTCTTGGTTTTCATGGAAAAAGAGATTTTTTTAGTATTATTGTTAAGATTCCTAATTTACCAAAAAGGCCTCTTATATGTAAAGTCATTCATAATGTCATTTCTCCTTCATTTTCGGATCATGCCAACTCCTTAGTAGCTATAGTTATCTGTGGTAGTAGTGTTTTCAATATTGTTAATAGAGCCAGAAGGACTTTAATCGCCAAAAACTGGCTGAACCTACTTTTCAGTGTTCACTGGTGTTGGATTCCAATTGGTTTGCATGATTTGGCTTGACTTGGTGACAGCTGGTTAAATTATTTTATCCTTGGTCTAGCCATGTGATTTTTATCTCATTGGCCATTGTCACAGATTCTAGCACATGATTAGTTTTGTTTTATGATGCTAACCCAACCCTCTATATCTGATCTTAACCCTAATCTTGATCCTAACCCTAATACTTATTTATAATTTTAAATTGGTTAAACAAAAAGTTAATCATACCCAAATTGTTAATTTGATTATAAATAAAATTTTTAATATTAATATAAAGCTTATTTAATTAAGTAAAAAATTAACTAAGAATTTTTTATTAAAAATTTAAAAACATATTAGTTTTTACAATACTAAAAAAATAACAGCAGTCTATAGTATTAATAATAATATTATTATTAAAAATAAAAAGAATTATAAAACAAAATCTTCATAACTATTACTATTGTTAAAAATTAGAATATATTGTTAAAAATTAGAACATATTATTAGAAATTGCTAAAAAAAATATTTAATTAATATTAAGAAAATTAATATTAAGTACAATCAAAATATATATAATTAATAAGATATTAATATTTATTTTCTTAGTATTAACAACTCTAATATTTATCTTAATTATTACAAAATTATTATTAATATTCTTAAATAATAATGTAGTCTTTGTCTTAGTATTTATTAATTTAAGATCTTAAATTATCAATTATAATAAAAAAAAAAAAAAAACAAAAAAAATCAATTTTAATTTATATTTATATTATTATGAGTATAAATTACAGTAATTTACTATTTTAAGTACTATTAAATAGATATTTTAACCAAGCTGTTTATCTTGGTTTTTACAAAACTCAGAATTTTAATATTATACTTTTGAAAAAAAAGCTATAATTAAATCTACCAATTTTTTTTCTCTTAACAACAACCAAATTACTTCTAATATGATTTTTTTAACTATAATTACTAAAAATAAAATACTTGCTACTATTTTTTTATTTAATAAAAAAAATTTAAATATCTTTAATTTTTTTAGTAAAACTGTTTTAATTAGAATAAACTAATAATAATAATATATACTAATACCAAAACAGAATAAATAAATATTAAACTAATACTTATTAGTAAATTAACTGACAAAATAATTATAAAACAACTTATAAATTAATTAAATTACTAAGTTAATTAGTATTATCAGTTGAAATTTAAGATATTAATTAATATAAAATTATTTTTATAATATTTATTATTAATTAATATTATATTATTATTTCAAATTATCAATTAAATTATTATAATTATTATTTAACAGTTTACCAAAATAATTTATAATTTACAGAAATAATTTGTAATTTAATGAAATATATTTTTAATTTACCAAAATATTAAGAAAAAAAAAGTGTTAGATTATAAAATAGTACTATAATAAATTGTATAAAAGAAGAACTTTTTTTAAAAAAAATATATCTTAGTTAAAATTAATTTTTATTAAATATCTTTTCTATAAATTAATTTCAATAAAAACTTATCCTAAAAACATAAAAATTCTTAAATATTTTTTTATTAAAATTTAATAAACAAAGCCCAACTACTGTTTAGAAATTAAAAACAAATTAAAAATTCTAGTATTAAATATAGTTTATATGTTTTTTACATGTAATTAACTACTTAAACCAGTTTAGACTATACTATATTAATACAATAAAAGAAAATTTATCTAAAGACAACATTTTTTGAATAATATTAAACAAAATAACACTACAAAAAATAAATTCAACTAATTATTTGGCTGTTTTTAAGAGATTAGTTTTAATCCTAACAGATTTATATTTCTAAAAAGAAATCAAATTAGAAAATATATTATTATTTATGTTAATTAAATGTTCTGAATTATTAAACATATTAATATCTTATATGCAGCACTTTTTTTTTAAAGAAACTATTTTTTTTCTCAACTTACTAATAAACTTGCTAAAAAAAACTCAAATAAATCATAAGTTTATTAATCTTAAGACTAAAAACACTGTTTAATATAAAATTATCTTTAATAAAATATTCAAACATTATAACTAATGCATTAACAGGCTTAATAATAGACCTAATCAGAATTAACAATTTAACCAAATTGAATTTCAAAGATATCAGCTAAAAAAAAATCAAAAAATCATTAACAATTACAAAAAAAAAATAAAAACCACTAAAAAAAAACTCAGAAAAATCTGAAAAAGCAGAAGCTTTAATATAAGAAATATTACTTATAAAATATGGTTTAAATACTTTGAGAGCCTTAGAAGAGAAAGACAAAAGAATTTTACAGTCCATAGTTAGATAATTTATTTTTTAATATTGTTATCTGAATAGAAAAACCAATCTAAAGTTATAGAGAAAATGTGACCAAAAACATGATGACATAAAATAACACAAAATAATGTGAAAATACACAGAATATGTGTAATAATTCAGAATAACATAATACAAAACTCGATAATATATTATAGCACAAAATAACTAATTGAAACATAAGATAACTAGTAATAATGTAGAAGAACAAAGTTATAACAGAAATAGTAAAATAATAGTTAGCAAAAACAAAACAATTAAAAAGCAATTCTGTAGAACAAAAAAATGTATAAAAATGAATAATTATAGAAATTAGAAAGAAAAAAAATTAGATTCTTAGGAGTTAATTAGACTCTCAGAGTTAATTAGACTTGCAAGTCATAATTATTAAATATTTTTCTCTTCAAGAATAGTTGCTATCAACCAAAATGAAATTATATCAATAAAATATCTCTTCAATTTTTCAAATCTATGTTATTATCTACTACTTAACTTGTTGACACAATAGTTTTTAATTATGGCTATTAACAGAATATTTATTTCTTATTTCTTATTTTAATTTTTTTTATTTTTTTATTTTTTTTTATTTTTTTTTATTCTCTTTTGTAAAGTGGCAACATAAAAAAATTGACTGTTTGAAAATAAACTTTGTAATAGTCTAGTAAAAAAAGAAAGCTTCTCTTAAGATTAGATATTAACATTATCTTGGTAGCTTATCAGAAGAGTAAAAAAATACTATCAAACCCTAATGACTGCTTGTTAGCTCAGAGAAAATAATTTACATTCACATACAAGAAGTTACAACACCACAAAATATTTCTTTGTGTCTTATAACCAAAAAACTTTATAAGTAAATTCATATTAATTAAAAAAACCTTCAGAGACTAATAATACTAATACACTAAACAAGTTTACTGAAAAAAAACCATCAAAAACTCCCCAAAAACCCAAATTTTAAGCACCAAATGTTATCACTATATACTATCAAGTTTATTTATAACAACATCTAAAACAATACCAACAACCAGAAGTTTCTCTTCAAATATGTTATTTTTTCAGTACATTAGTTTTGACAACTGTAAAGTTTAAGTCAATTTAAGATTTAAATATAATTAGAGCAAATTGGGAATAATAACCAAAATTTGGAAAACAAAAAATAAAACACATTTAGCTATCAACTTAAAAGATTATATTATTAATCTCAAAAACAATACAGCCAAAAAAAAATTGACCAACTTGGTTTTAAACTTATTTTGAAACAAAATTATCTCTTTTTAATTCATAAAAAAAAGAATCCAAATATTATTTTTGTTCACTAAAATTAACCAGTAATTGAGAACAAATACAGCAGTATATAATTTTTTAAAGTAAACAATTATATATTATCAAAATCAACAAACTTCAACATAACATAAAAAACAATACCAAAAACACTAAGAGTTATCTTAATATTAGTAGTAAACATACTTAATAATACATTATACAATGCAACAACAGCAAAAAAAAAACCAAATTCAAAAACCACCAAAAACTTGGTAATTTTAAGAGTGGCCAAACAAACAGAACTTGTAAACTTAATTAAAAACCTAGTATTTAAAAACTTTGGAAAGCAAATTCTATATAAAAAAACTTTATATTGTCTTTAAAAACAAATTTTATATTCAAAAAACCATGTATAAACTAAAAAACAGCCTTAATATGAGCCAATTTAATCTTAAAAATAGTATTAAATATTAGAGTAAAAATTATTTACTTAGTAAATCTTTGATAACTAGTAATAGTTTCTCAAGCACCATTAATAATAACACCAAAAACCAGAAAAAATAATAATAATTCAGTTTCTATTTGATCAGTCCAGTTTTCAAGAACAAGTAACTTAATAGAAAACTGTTGTTTTTTTTCAAAACTGGTAAAAATTTACTAAAGACTTTATATTTAACAACATAATTAATGATTAATTTTGGCTTATTTTGAATGATAAACTAATTAATACAACAAAGATCTTATTTAAGATCTTATTAAAAATCACAAAGAAGTTTGTGTAACAATAGCAGAAATGAATAATTGTTTTCACTTTTTTGAATCTTTAGTCTTTTTGACTATTTTATTAAAAAAAATAGTACTAATAACATTAAATGTAAAAACTATAAAAAAAAAGACCAGCTTATTAACTGGTTTATTATTAAAAATTTTTGGGCTCTTAAAGAAAATAAAAACAACACTAGAATTAATTTAAGTATATCTCTTTAAAAAAACTTTAACTAGTAAAAAACCAGTTAAAAATGAAAAAAATGTTTTAATAGTTACTAAAAACAGCTTTTCATTAATATTTTTTTAAAAAAATGTAACCAAAACATTATGTTTAGCTGTTTTAATAACAAAAAGACTTTTTTATGTTGAAATTTTATTAGTTACTATAGAAAAAGTAATATTTACAGCTTTTTTACTTTTTGCTTTGGTTATAATCATAAAATTAAGAAAACAAAAAGTTTTTGATTTTTTCTTAAATATTTTTGTTTTAAAATTAATTATTTTATATTGATTAATTATTAATTATAGTAATTATTAAAAACTTCTAAATTTGAATCTAAAATAACTTTTTTGATATATTTTTTTATTTTTATTTTTTTTAATTTATTTTTTTTTATATTATTAAGTAGTTTATAGTTAGGATTTTTTATAAAAGAGTTAACTTTTACAACAAAGTAATTATACATATTTTAAAAAATTTACAGATAAGATTTTTTTGTTAAAAAATTAATTTTTACTGTAAAGTAATTATACAAATAATTAATATAAAATTGGTTATTTTTTTATAAGTCTAACAGCATAAATAGTTTAAAATATAAAAAAATACTTTGAAAAAAAAATTAATTTATTGAAAATTTATTAAGTTTTATTAATAACAAAATTACCAGCAAAATAATATTAACAATATTTAGAAAAAAGTAGAAAAATTTTCAGTAATATTTGATGTTTTCTAAAAAATAATACAGCAACAATTAAATTAAAGTAGTAATTATATCAGATATAATAACTTTAAAGTATTATTAATTAATTTATATTTACTATAAACAATAATTTAAAAACCAAAATAAAATTACAGCTTTTAAAAAAAATTTTTTTAATATATTGAAAATTAAATTAATAATTATTTTTTTGGAAACAATAATATTATAAAAATTAAAAAAAAATTTCTTAAAAACTTAATTTATTATTTAAACAAAGATTCAAAAGTTATTAGTATTGATATTTACACTATTTATTTTAAAAAACTTAATTATAATATTATTAAGTTTTATAAAAAAAAATATTTTGTTGATTTAAAATTTGTTCTTAAACTTAAATTTGAATCTAAAATTAACAAAAACAAAAAAAAACACTTAACTAGTTTACACAATTTTTAATACATTAAAAACAAATCTTTTAATATTTATAAACACTTAAATAAAAAACCAATTTTAAATTACTATTTTTAATTACATTTTTCTCGACTTTGTTTACTTAAGTACAAATATTTAATTCATTTTTTAACTAATTTTTAAGACCAGAAAACTTTATCAAAAATTTAATCTAATAGTTAGAACTAATTTTAAACTAATACTAATCTTCCTAATTATTTAGCAGAAAACCAAAGTAAATATTTAAAAATATTAGCTTACAAAAAAGACATTTCTGAATCTATTGAAAAAAAAAACAAAAAAAAAAAAACTATAGACAATAATAAAAATAAAAAAATGACTATTTATATTGCAAAAATTTTTAAATTCTCTAAAAAAAACATTAAAATCAGTTTTTAAGAGTGGCTTGACTAAGTTACTAAAGCAAAAAACACAAATAAATAAAATATAATAAGAATATTAAGAGCAATTTTTTATTTTTTTAAAAATATTTTGGCAAATAATTCAAAAACTTGGCTGCTTTTTTTGCAGAATAGTCAACTTTTAAAACTGCTTTTTTTAAATAGTTTATAAACAATAATACTTTAATTATTTTTTAAAACTACTTTTAAAACATCAAATAAAAACTATTAGAATCTATTATAACTTATATTAAAAAGTTTAATAAATTTTTTAAAAGAATTTATTAGCTTAAAACAAATACTTATTACTCTAATTTTTAAAATTTGGATTAAACTATTATTAATTTAAAGAATAAATTAATCAAAAAAGTTTATCTACATACTTTAACAGATTTAAATACTACTATTTAACATATTAAAAACTATAAAAGAATGTTACTCATAAAAATATAAGAAGTATATTAACACATAAATTAGCCAATTAGAGGTAGCTGTAGTAAATATGGAATTCCAAGATTCTTTTTAAGAAAAATTGCAGAATTCCAGAAATTTCAGGATTCTTGTACAAGGAATCGCAGAATTCCAAAATTCCAAAATTTTTCTCAAAAGGAATTGCAAGATTCCAGAAATTTCAAGATTCCTGGTGTCAAAAATTGAGGAATTGAGGAATCTCAATTATGTATATATAGTGGTAGTATTAGAAGTAAAAAAGGCAGACCTTTTAGTTTAGATTTTATCTAAGCAACTTTCAAATTCACAAATATTAATAAATAATTATTCTTTATCTCAAATCCACTTTCCACTATTAACATTTCATGTTGATAGTAATTGATACTTAACCACACTGAAACAATAGCTCTTGATCATGGTTATTGACAAAATATTAACTTGTAATTGCTTTTATTTGTTTTATTATTTTCTTTTATTTTTTTTTATTTTCTTTTGTTATTTTTTTGGTTTTACTAAATCGATTAAAAATTAAGTGCTAAGATACAGATGTTATAAGGACTGGTAAAAGACCTATAATACAAGGGCAAAACACTTATAAATTTGAGAATAGCTTATCAGGAGAATTACTGGCCATCACGCTGAGAAAAAAATTTGACAAAACTGCAGTTTTAGGAAGCTACAGATAAAACTATCAATTAAATCTCTGTCTATTATACAAAAAACTCCACAACAAAACCTTCAGATAATAACAATGTACCAACATTACCAACACTATCCACCAGATTAGTCACTAAGCACCAAGTTACAAGTTTGTTATTTGATTTGGAGACCCCAAATAATTACCTATAACATTTGGTGCTCTCTGTAAGATATAATCCTACAGAGAACAGCACCAATAACAATCATCCAAAAGTGACAGAATTAGAAATCATAAGAGCAAACCACTTAAGATTTGCCAAATCTCTGTTTTAACAATACAGGCAACAATTAGAATTAAACAATAACCATTTCTCAGCAAAATTAGCCTTCAACTTTTATGTCAATAATAAAATTACAGACTGCTTAGGAGCAACAGTTAACATTGAATCTGCAAGGAAAAATTTCTATACAGAATTATTTCAACATACCAGTTTACCAAAAAACTACAGTTTTGCACTAATCATCAGAGAAATCAATCAAATCATTAAAAGATACACACAACAACAATTCCCCATCATTTATACAAACAAAGACAAAGGAAGATTGCAAATACCAGTAGTAATACCAAAACAAATACAACTACCTACTTGAAAGAAAACCAGAGTTAAATCACTAACCAATCTATCATACTATTATATACTAGAAAACACTATCAATATCTTATTAATAGGCATGTTCACATTACATGTGACATCAATATTTGGCCAACTCCCATTTTAAAGTAAATAAAAAAAACAGAATTACTAGGAACTTATGGCAACTACTTTGAGGGATTTAAATCATGATCCCCAATGCCATCAGAACTCCAATCACCACCACCCTAACCAGATTTTGGAAATACAAGTCCCTGGAAGATAACGAAATCAGAAAAAAAAGAAAAAGAAAAAGAAGCCAAAAATTAAAAATTTACTTACCAAAACTCAATCTTAGAAAATTTGGAAGTTGAAACTCCAAACATTAAAACCTAGCAAACTCAAAACAATCCAAATACCAAAGCAATTAATCAGAAAAACTTACCTTCAGTAATTGTTGTTACAGGTGATTATTTCTGCTGTTGAATTAAATAACAAACTCATAACTTGGTGCTCAAAAGCTACTTCTGTGGATGAGGTTCTGCAAGTGTTGTATCTGAAGGTTTTGATGGAGCCCTTTGTATAATGGACAGAGATTCAATAGTGTTGATAGTAGATGTATCTTTTCAAGAGTTTTCTTAATTTCTTTCTCAGTGTGGTGGCCAAATTTAGTCTGGCAGTCATGCCCTTCTGGTAAGCTATCCGATAATATATAAAATCCTACTCTTATTTCTGGGTCTTTTATCAGGCTATTCTTGACGTCAATAACTCAGTGCTTAATCTTTTAATCAATTAGTATACAACAACAAAATCAAAAAAAAAAAAAAAATAAAATAAAGAAAATAAAAATAAAGAA
>JAAOMT010000025.1:57329-87132 GCA_016748015.1 Geosiphon pyriformis | reverse complement strand
GTTTAATATAGTTAAATATTAGATTCTGTTAACATAGAATGTTGATAGTATGAAATTGTTTAATATTTTTTTAATTAAGTAATAATAACATGAATTAAATAACAATAAATAATTTTATTGATATTAATATAATTTTATTTTAAGTTATAGAAAACTATTTTTTAAAATGTTTTAGAATATCTGCACTACTTTTTTTGCTTCTAATATTTTTATTATATATACATAATTTATGTTATATAAAATTTCTGAAATTCTTTTAAATTTTTTAAGAAAAATTCTAAAATTTTAGAATTCTGAAATCCTGTAATTTTTTAAGAAGAATCTTGAAATTTTTTTTTATTATACCTATTTTTGATTAGCTATTTTATTTATTTACTATAATTTCTAATTTTTATAAGTAACATCAGATAACAGCTACTGTTTTTAATTTAGTTAAGCTATATTTGAGTTTTGTTGGCTTAAGTGTTTTGTTGGCATATATAATTACTTGCTTATTGTTATTGTTATTCAATTATAATAGAATAGTACCAAAAGCTGTGTGTAAAGCATTAGTGATTAGCTGAAACTTTTTATTAAAATCCAAATAGACTAAAATTAAGACTGTAATAAGTCTTTTTTTGAAAGTATCAAACATTTTTTGTTGTTTATTGGTCTTTTAATACAGCATATTTTTGTTGATTGGATAATTGAGCAGTTTGGTAATTTTGGAGAATTCTCTAATAAATTTTCAGTAATAAGAAACTAATCCTATAAATTCTCTTAGTTTGGTAGTATTATGTAAAATTTAGAAGTTTATAACAGCATTAATTGTTTTTAAATTGGATTGAACTCTGTTTTTGTTAACAATATATTCAAAAAAAATTAAGCTTGTTTTTCTAATGTAAAATTTCTCAATATTTAACTTTAATCTTACTTTTCATAATTATTGAAAAACTTTTTATAGTAGATTAAATAAGTTTTAAAAGTTAAAAAATAAATATTAATATTATCAAGATAAATAACTATTAATTGCCATAAGAGTTCTTTGTAAACAATATTTATAAGTCTTTGAAATATTGCTGGTGTATTACAGAGTTCAAAAAGCAAAATATTAAACTTATAGTTTTTTTTTTATATAGTAAATGCTGTTTTTAACAATTTTTAGAATCTATTTTAACTTGTCAATATTTACTTTTCAAGTCTAAAGTGAGAAGAACTTGGTTTTTCTTAGAGCATCTAATATGTTGTCAATTTTTAGAAAAAGATATATATTTCTAATTATTATGCTGTTAAGTTGGTGATAATCTATACAGAATTTAATCTTGCTATTTTTTTTTTGACAAAAACTATTGATGAAACTCAGAGACTTCTTGATAGAATTATTATTCCAGTTAAGATTTTTGTTGTAAAATTTTTAATCTATTGTATTATCTTTTAATTAAATATTCTTTTGAATTTATTAATATACAACTTCTAGATATTTAGTTTGTGTTCCAACAGATAATACCAGTATTGTATTGGAAATTGTTTTATTTATAGCTTAGTTTTTTTTGGTCAGAATGTGCACATGATACTGATGCAAGATTTAATCTGAAATATCTGGGGAAAAATCTCATCAAATTGGAACCACATTTGCATACATGTATTGATCTTAAGATAGCATTGGAAATTCTAGCAACAACAATAATTCAATTAGCATCTAAGAATAGCCTAGCAAAAAAGGGAATCAACATCAGAGGAAGAATAATTGACACAGGATACGTAGAAAATATTATTGCTATGCTACAAAATAACTCAGAAAAAGTATATATCATAGATCCAAATGAAAAGATAACACAGGCAATATTCCTACTTCTAGTGAAAATAGCTCAGTTAGTGTCAGTAGAAAACAGAAAAAAATTAGGGATTACTGCTAAAGGAATATAAAGATTTGAATCCACAGGTAGAATAGATGTACTAGTTAATATGGCAAAGAAAAAAATTGTTGACAAAGGAGAAATTATCTCAACCCGTCAAACAATTTCCATTCTACCATATGACCAGTATATGTTAGCTATAAAAAGAGAAGTAAAGAATCAAGCTCAGCTGTTTGAAACAAAAGCCACTATTTGCAAATCAGGAGAGATTAGACTTACTAATCTCTACATATCAGCCAAAAGCCCCAAAAACATCAAAATTCTTATCTACAACACAACCAGAAATGTCATTGAAATACCAAAGAGAACTATCATTGAATATTTAACCACTCAAGTTGAGGATCAACCACCAAACCAGGTTCTAGATTTTTCACAACTGTGCGAATATGTGGACATCACATCACAAACTATCTATGGACGAAGTGAATGTTATCTGCTCCAACAAGAACAACTGAAACAGATAAACATGGGAAATCTAGACTTACTCCAACAAATGCAACTAAGAATGTTACTCAACAATTTTAAAGACATCTTTGCTAGTAAAAATGAATTTGGCTGCGCCAATATTATCCAACATCAGATTAAGACTGAAGATGCAATGCCAATCAAGCAAAGAGCATACAGAGTACTACCAGCTAGCCATGAAATCATTCATCAAGAAATTAACCAAATGCTTGACAACAGGCTAATTCAGCCATCAATGAGCCCATGGTTATTACCAGTGGTACTAATCTGGAAAAAGAATGGGAAAATTTGGTTTTGTGTGGATTATCAGAAACTGAATGAAGTAACTAAAAATAATAGCTATCTAACTCCAAAGATTCAAGAACTATTTGATGCTTTTGGAGGAAATAAATAGTTCTCAACATTAGATCTAAACAGTGGTTACTGGCAAGTAGCCATGAATCCAGCTGACAAAAAAAAGACTGCATTCACAACAAGAGAAGGAAATTTTGAATTTGAAGTTATGTCATTTGGCTTGATGAATGCTCCAGCAATATTACAATGGCTCATAGAAATTGTATATATAGAATTACTATGAAAATCAGTAATTGTATACTTAGATAATACCAATGTGTTCTTGAAAACATTTAATGATCATCTATATCATCTTTAACAAGTGTTTAAGAGACTAAGAAGAGCTGGATTGAAACTAAATGCAACCAAGTGTTTCTTTAGAAAAACTGAATTCAAGTTTTTGGAACATATCATAAGCAAAAATGGAATCAAAACAGATTCAGACAAAATTAAAATTGTTAAGAACTTTCTAGTACCAAATAATATCATGGAATTAAGAGCATTTTTGGGATTTGCTGGATATTACTGCCACTTTATTAAGGACTTTTCCAAAATAGCTCAACCACTACACCAACTCCAAACAAAGAATGTGAAGTATGAATAGACAAAAACTCAACAAGAAGCTTTTGACATATTAAAAAAAAAGCTTATTCAAGCTCCAGTATTGATGTATCCAAATCACAGCAAACTATTTATCATCACTACTGATGCATCTGTCCAAGCATTGGGAGCAGTACTATTACAGAAAGAACTGAATAGAAGAAAACATCCAGTAGCTTATACCAGTAGAAGTTTAAGTCCAGCTGAAAAGAACTATGGTACTTCAGCATTAGAGCACTTAGCTATCTATTGGGCTGTCATCAAGTGGAAGGAATGCTTGAGTCAAAAGTTTGATGTGTATACTAATCACAAGGGATTGATTTCAATCCAGAAACAAGAATTCGGAGATGATTGCCATACTAGATGAAAAATAGAACTTTCATCATTCAATTATATAGTACATTATAAAAAAGAAAAAGACAATAGAAATGCTAAGAAATTGTCGCAAATAAGACAAATTTAAAAACATTTCAACCCAAAAATACAACAAAAGATGAATACACAAAAATACCAACAACTTCAACATTATATAAATACTCAATTGTTCAAGGAGAAATTATCTCAAAAAGAACAAAACAGCATAAAACAACAATCAAAATATTTTATCAATCATCAAAATATACTTTACTAGAAAAACAGAAAGAACTCAGATTAATCAATCAAAGTAATCACAGAACCAGAGAAAGAAACAATATTATTCAACATGCACTCAGATCCAACAACAGGACATTTTCATAAAGAAGCAACCATAGAAAGAACTAGAAAAAAATACTATTGGCCATTAATGTATCCAAACATCATTCAATATGTTCAAAATTGTGATGCTTGTCAGAGAAAAGAAGGAACAAAACCCAATGAACCATTAAAACCAATCAAAGTGAGACAACCATTTAATTGAATTGGAATTGACTTAGTTGAACCATTAACAATTATCAGCAGAGGCAACAGATATATTGCAGTAGTCATGGACTATCTCATTAAATGGCCAGAAGCAAAAACAATTCAAAGAACAAATGCAAAATCCGTTGCCAAATTTGTTTATCAAAATTTGATTTGTCAACATGGATGTCTAAAAGAACTACTATTAGATCAAAGAACTTACTTTGTGAACAAAACATTAACAGAATTAAGTCAAAGATTCGGAATCAAAAGACCACTGTTATCACTATACTATCCACAAACCAATGGATTAATAAAAAGATTCAATAAAACACTGTGTGAAGCAATTGCCAAGATTAGTCAAAAAAACCAGGATGAATGGGATTTGTTCATACCATCAGTATTATTTGCTTATCAGACAATGAAGCAAGACAGCATACAAACAACACCATTTGAATTAGTATACGGTAGAACAACAACATTACCAGTTGAGATAGAAGTCACCACTTATTCAACAGAACCAATAATTGAAAACAATTTTCAGGAAACATTGTTGAGAAGAACATATGACTTAATAGAAACTTTGAAAAACAGACAATAAAAAGCAGCTAACAACATACAAAAATCACAAGAAAAGCAAAAAGAATGACACAATAACCAACTACTAGATAAACCAATTGAATTCAAGATTGGAGACAAAGTACTATTACATCGTACCAAAGCAGAAAAACAATAGAATGGAAAATTTGACATCAAATGAAACAGACCATTTCACATAGAAGAAATTCTTGGAAATGGAGCTTATAAATTAAGATAGAACAATAAAATTTTAGCCAAAGCAACACATGGTGATTGACTAAAACCATATCACCAAATAGCATTATCATCTACCAATAACATTCCACAATTGTGAATACAACAAATACTAGTACAACCAGATAAAATTCCACAAGATCTGAAACCAATCATAATCATTGGACCAAACACATAAAATTGAACAATAAAAGAGCATATAAAAGACACAATATACATAACAAAAGCAACCAAAAAAAATGGAAATACCAGATCATATTCACATCATAGCTCAACAATTATTCCAAGCCTTAAGTCAACAATCTTTAAACATAGAAATTATTGTTAACAATCAAACAATTTGCTATCAAAACACCAAAAGAAAAACAAAAAATACATCATATCAGTGATTACTAAAGAACAATAAAAACTGGACAAATAACTTAATAAAAAAAGTGAAAAACACTTTTGGGAAAATACCTGTTATGGCACCAACAGAAGAGCTTACAAAAGAAAATTGGAAGCAATGGACAGAACAACTTCCAATATCATATTGCTATTACCAGTTAGATCAAAAGTTGAATATTCAGGAGTTGTATATTGACAAATCCAAGAGAATATTCAACCAAGACATAATACAACAAATTGAAGAATTTATTGGAAAGAAAACAAATTCAACATTACATGTTAAAACAATGTACCAACTACACAACAAATTTCGGAACTATCCAAAAATACTGTTACACTCTAACATAGAAACCATAACCATTAACCAATGAAAAAGAATGAACAATACACAAGTAGAAGACATAAGAAACAGAGTCGAACAAACAATACTTGAAAAAAAGTATTAGAATTAATTCAAAATGAAGATTTTGACAGAGCTCAATATTAAAAAGGAGAAGATAATATTACTCATAAAAAGAAAACAAATATAGAAAAATAGTAGACCAATAAGTGAGTAGTAGTTAACATGTGATCACATTGCTCAGCAATGTGGAGCAATGTCAGAAATCATGGCACATTGCTTAGCAATGTGGAGCAATATCAGAAATCATGGCATATCACTCAGCAATGTGGAGCAATGTTAAGAAGATATGACACATTGCTCAGCAATGTGAACATTGCTTAAGAAATTATAGCACATTGCTCGAGAATATGAGCAATCTCATAAAATCCAAATTATGTATATATAGCAGTAGTGTTAAAAGTAAAAAGAACAGAATCCATCAGTTAAAAACCTTCCATATCACAAATATCAATAAATAATTATTCACCATTTCAATTCACTCTCTACTATCAACACTTCATGTTAATAGTAACTGATATTTAACCACACTAAAACAATAGCTTTTGATTATGGCTATTGACGAGATACTAACTTGCAATTGCTTTTGGTTATTTTTTTATTTTTTTTATTTTCTTTTTGTTATTTTTTTGGTTTTACTAAATTGATTAAGGATTAAGCGTTGAGATACAGACATCATAGGAACTGGTAAAAGACCTGTGAAACAAAGGTAGAACACTCATAGATTTGAGAATAGCTTACCAAAAAAATTACTGGCCACCATACTAAGAAAAAAATTCGACGGAATTGTGATTCCGGAAGACTACTGAAAACAATTATTAAATTTCTGTCTATTATACAAAGAACTCCACAACAAAACCTTCAGATTTCAACACCAAAATACCAACCAAACACCAAATTACGGATTTGTTATTTTACTTGAGATCCTAAATAATCATTTGTAACAGTACAAAAGACAGATTCTAGATTTTTATCAGATTCAAAACCAACCACAGTGGACCCAGTTGTCAGTCTTAAGTAAGTAATTAATGACACATGTTTTCTTACTAGCTCCTTTCAAAAGAGTATCCAAATTATAAACAGTTATTTTTACAAACAAGATAAACAAAAACATTCTAAACCAATCTCTAAACATCTAAGTTTCTTAATTTTTTACAGTTTTAGATACATGCATTGAGTTTTTCTTAATTAAGAATGACTATTTTGTTACCAGTTAATTTACTTGATCTGATTTAGCAAATTCTACCACAGTCTTCTGCTATATTTCAATAAACTGAATTTTAATAGACACAATTTGACCAAACTCAAATACTGTAACAATAATCATTTTTTTTGGCATATTTATAAAAATTTCCTTAATGATTACAGTCTAATCTGAGCATATTCTTTGTTTCTTGAAATTGCTATTTACATTAATCTTCTTTTCTCTGGCCAATAATGTGGCTTTTTCTATGCTTGCTTCTAAAATAAAGGTAAATTTAATGATTTTTCAAATTTTGAAAGAGTAGTGGCTCTCTCAAAATTATGATAGTTAAAAACAATTTTTTTATTAACTAAGTTTTTGCTGTTGCTAATTTGTCTTTTATTGCAGAGAAATTAATATTCAAAGCAAATAATTTCCTAACAAATACTTCTACTTGAGTTTTTATTACTTTAGAATTCACTCATTTTTTATCCAAAGAGATATCAAGAGAAAGTAGAAGGAGCCCAATTTTCTTATTTATATTAAAACTAATAGAGCCAAAAAGAGAACCACAATTCAAACCAGTAACCATTTTTTTTGCTTTAGAAATAGTCACAGCTGAATTTAGAAAAAACCCACTATTAACACCAGCTATATTATTGTCTTTATTATTATTAAACATACTGTCCACATCAGAATACACACTATTGTCAAACTCAGACTTGACCAAAGAGATATTTTTTTCATTACCAAAGTGTTTTACATTTTTAAAAACAATTTTCTTTTTCTAAAAAAAAAAGCCATCAGTAAAACCATAAAAAACACTTTTAGATGTTTTTTTTTAGACATATTACTACTTGAAACAGTCTCCAAAATTATAACAAAAAGATTATTAATTAAAGAAATATTGAAAAAAAAACAACAAGAAAAATTAAAACTTTTTTTTAGAAAAGTGCTTTTTAAGAAATTTTAGATATAGAAAAAAAAGAAGTTTTATTGTATTTGTTTCTATTATTATTATTTTGTATATAATTTTTTAAACTTTTAAAAAAATAATAGTCTTTTAAAATTATTTATTATAAAAAATAATTTTTTGACAATTATTAATAAATTAATATTTAAAATTAAATTTTTTTAATAAAAACTTTTAGATTTAATTATTTAAATCTTAAAGCAATAAAATATAAAAATAAAAAAACTATTATTTTATTTGTATTTATTTTTTTAGTTTTAAAGTATTTAATTAAAAGTATAATAAAATTTTACTTTTATTATGTGTTTTTTATTTAGTATTTAAAAAAATTTTATTATTTTTGCAAAATTACTTTTTATATTTTTAAATTATTTAATACAAATATTATTTAAAAGTATTTTTCAAATTAAATTTATTTTATTATCTAAGTTTTTAATATTTTTAACCAAATCTTTAAATTTTGTCTAAAAATATTATTTATAAAACCATAAATAGTTCTATTTATAACTTTTTTTAATTATAGTATTATTAATAATAGCTATTAAATTTAAGACAAAAAAATTATTATCTTATAAAATAATAATAAAAATATAACAAAAACAGAAATTTTATTTTTAAAAATAGTTTAAATATTAAAAAAATTTTTAATTTAAAAATATTATTAATATTATTGTTTTATTGTTTTATTGTTTAAAAATTTATAAAAACTATAATATATGTTTTTTAATAATAAAAAATAAAAAATTTATTTAATAAAAATAAAAATTTTGTAAAAATATAAAGTATTAATATAAAAGTAATAATAAAGTTATTAAAACTTAAATATATAATGTTTAAAATAAAAATTAAATTAATATTTAAATAAAAAAAAAATTAAAAAACTCTTTTTCTCCTATGTCTTAAATTCCCCAAAAAAGTGCAAATTTTGAAAGTAGTTTTTACCACCTCTATTTTCTTTTGCTATTCAGTTAGATACTACAAAACTTTTTTTGTTCGAATACAAAGCTGCCGACTGTGGTGGTATTTCTGTTATAAAAGAGTCCAAGAAGAAGTTGATTTTCAGTTCTGTTGTTGTTGATTCATTTTCTAGAAAAAAGTGCAAAGGTGGTTTGTTGGAAAAACCCCTCAAAGTGGTTGGTATTTCTACTGGTAGCACATCTAATGTTTTGGTTAACCAAGATTGTAGGGATACTACTGAGTCAGAAAATGTTAACATGGAAAAGAAGTACTTGGTAGAGGAGATTAGCTTTCAACTAGAAAGTAAAGGAGAGTCTAATGACAATAATGTTGAGATAACACCCAAAGGTCCCAAAAGGATAGTCATAAAGTGCACTCTTGAAAAGCCTTTGGGCACGATTGATTTCAGTAAGAAAAGTGATAATAATAATAATATGTTAAATGAGTCTATCCTCCTTCCACCTCCCCTTCCACTCAAGTCTTCTGTTCAAGTTTCTATTCACAAGTCTTTTGCTTTGGACATTGATCTTGTGGCTGTTTCTGAAAAATTCTCTCAGGAAAAGTTGGGCTTCATTAGAAAAATTTTCTCTAGTGTGAATGGTTTTGGGGGGGCCTCCACCCCCTCAAAATTTGGTGGAATTATCCGAATGACATTCTCTTTTAAAAAGGCAATAATGGCTGTGACAAATCTAGCTAATGATTGTGGTGTTATAGTAAACACCAATTTCAGGCGCCCTAGCAACAATCGTATGAATTGGGCTATTGTGTTGAAGAAAATTCCTGTGGGAACTTTTGTGGAGGCTGTGCATGCTGCAGTGTCTGAATTTGAGAAGATTAAAGCAATCAAAATGCAGTTGGTGGGTTTGTAGCAAAAGGCAATCATCAAATTAGAAGATCAAACACAAGCTGATTTATTGGCTTCTAAGTGGTCTATCCTCATTGGAAAAGATGCAGTTTGTGTGGCCAAGGCTGATATCAACAAACAATCATAGAATGCCAGAGATAGTTTTAGGGCTTTGCTATATACTTTTCCTGTGGGAACCACAGCTCATGATTTGTGAGACTTTATTGGTTCTATTGGTGGGAAAACTTGCTTCATTGATTGCAATCTCTCAAACTATTCTTGTGCCTGCTGTGTTTCTGTGTGTTTTAGTTCTGAATTGGATTTGGTTAATGCAATGGCAGTGACTCCAGTTATAAAGGATGTTGGTCTCTGCTGGTCTCATCTTTCTTTGGCATTGTGTGTAGTTTGCAAGAATTTTGGTCATACATTTCTTAGTTGTAGGTCTGTCAAGAATACTGTGTTTTTGAGTGGCAAAAAGACTCTCTTTTCGGCTCAGGACCAGCTCAGGTTGGCGAGAATTTACACAAAGAAATCTGCTCTCATCTCTTGTCCCCTGGCATTCGGTGGTAAAACTTGGGCATTGGTTGCTGGTGCTTCTTCTGCTCCCCTCCCCTTTGGTAGCAAGTTACAATTTGGTTCTATTGTTAATAGTGAACCTCTTTCTTCTGTTGTAGATAAATTGGAAAAACATCTAATTAGTATTGAAAGCAGTCTTGTCAGTCTCGTGAGACAAATTGGTAAGTTGGCTAAGAGGTTGGATTCACTCATGCCAGCAGTTTCTCAGCCTAGCCTTGGATGTCAGCTGCTGGTGACCCTTCCATTACAGAATCTGGAGGGTGATATAGTGATGAGAACAGGTTTGGGTAAGACCATTAGTGATGAGACTGCTATAATTGTGGACTTATTAATGTTTTCTCAAGTTATCAAGTTAGAAAATATGTTAGAGAGTCTTTCCAAATCTGTGTTAAGCTTGTCTGCTTGTTTTGAAAGTTTGGTTTTGGCTGGCAGTGTGAACTTTCAACTTCCTTTTCAATAAATAAGCTTGTTTGGAAGATTGCCACATGCAATATTAGAGAGATGAATAATCCTGCAAAATAGGATGATGTCATTTGTTGGCATAAGAACATAGACAATTTGGTTTCTATTTTTCCAGAATCTAAGCTAAAAGGAAAGGTTTGCCCCTGGATTGCTGACAAATTTGATGGTGTTTGGGTGTTCACTTCTGAATTGAAATCTGAACATCTGGATGCTGGTGTTGTAATTGTCATAAACTCTTCCTTGGCTAAACATGTATGTAAAGTTTCTGAGGTGCCTTGTTGGCTTCTCTCCATTAAGTTACTTTTCAAGAATAAACTTTCTGTGTCAATTTTGGGGCTCTACGCTGGTGCTTCATCGATGGTTTGTTTCTCTCAGGCTGGCAAAATCAACTTTCTCATTGCAAAATCTGTCAACGAATCTTCTTTTGTCATTCTTGGTGGCAATTTCAATGAAGATGATTCTTATAAGTGTGCAAGTTTCAAGAAGTGCCTTGATTTGTGATTGGTTAACTCTTTGGCTGGAAGCCCAGCTGTAAAAATGCCCACTTGGAAGAATTCCAGGGGTGTCAGGAAAACAATTGATTTTGTGTTTGTTTCTTCAAACCTGGTCAATGTGATAGTTCATTATGATGTTTCAGGAGTTAGTGGACATTTTGACACAGATTATCAGGCTGTTTCAGTGTCTTTAGATCTAGATAGACTTTTGGATATGCAGTTGATTTTTTTTCACAAATGAGTGAACAGAGACAGATGGAAGTTCAATTTTAAGGGTGCTAATGAAGATAAATAGATCGATTTTAAGTGTGCCATGTTGGCTAATGTGACAATGTTTTCAGATAAATTTGCTGCTTCTGCAAGGTTTTCAGATTTAGATGCAATGTGGGATGTTGTTTGCAAGATAATAACTCTTTCAGCTAATGAAGTGTTCAAAAAAAAATGGTTTAAGGAATTTGATGATGTCTTTACCAAAGAGTCTTTGAGATTTCACAAGTTAGAACTTCTGGTTTTAAAGATTATTAAGATGTCTTGTATGAGGTGTGCTGTGGATTTTGATTCTCTCATAAAGTGTTGGGCTTTTCTGGACAGTATTAAGGCTTCAATTATTTAGTATCTGGTGAACTCTGGTATGGGCTCTGGTTATGTTTGTTCTACTCTTCTAGGTGTTAGGAAATCCTATTAGGCATCCAAGCTCACTGAGTCTTAGCACACTAAAAAGGCAAACATCAGATCTGCCATAGACAGGAGGATAGAAAGCTTTGAAGTAAATAAAGGTCATACAATAAGAAGCATGTTAGAGCATTCATTTCGTAAAGTTGTGTTGGATCATTTGGTGGTTAACAATGAATTGATTCTGGAACCTGATCTGGTTAAGTTTAAGATGGATATGGTCATGGAAGGTTGGACTAGGAAGTGTCATGTGGTTAATGATATCTTGGATAAATGGTGCTACCAATATTAGCCATTGGAACATGTTTTTGATGAAGCTTTTTCTGGCATTATGTGTTTGATCGGGTACGATGAATTTTTTAAGGTGGTTTCTAATCTTCCAGATGGTAAAGTGGCTGACTTGTCAGGTATTTCTAATGAGCTTTAGAAACACTGTAATAGGTCGGTTTTAGATATGTTGTTGGTGCTTTTGAACTCTTGTTTGTCTAGTGAATCAGTGCCCAATCTCTGAAAGGAAGCATGGGTCTCGATGATCCTAAACCTTATGAGTGGAAGGGTGTTCTGATGAATACTTATCCTATTGCTTTAATTGAAACAGTTTGTAAGATTCTTTCCAAGATTCTCTCTAATAGAATTTCTTTGGCATGCAGCACTTTCAATGTTTTTTATGGAGACAATTTTTTGGTTTTGAAGGGTACAACAATGCAGTCCCTCATTTTTGCTGTTGGTTTGGTTATTGAGGATGCTCTAGAAAAGAACCAAGAGCTTTGGTTGGTTTTTCAGGACATGCGAAAGGCATACAATTCAGTTGGCTGGGAGCATCTCAAAAAGAGCTTGGTCAGAATTAAGATGTGCAACAAATTTATTCAGTTTTTGGGCAGTGTTCATAAAGATTGCACCAACCGTGTGATGACAGATTTTGGTTTGACAGATGGCTATTGCATGCACAATGGCCTGGACCAAGGAGAGGTTTTTTCTCCCCTTTTGTGGCATATATTTTATGATCCTCTGTTGTGTGAAGTCAAGCGTCAAGAAAGTGTGTGCGGGTATAGGTTGAATTCTCATTTTGTTTCTGAAAGTGATTGTGCCGAATCTCGGGCTGGGCTCTCTTCTTTTTTTGCTGCTGGTGCTTTTGTTGACAATACAATCTGGGTTGGTAGCAGTCAAAATACTACTCAGCATATTCTCAATATAGCTAGTAAATTTTTTCAGATTAACAATATTTCAATCAATAATGACAAAACAGTGGCCATTCTCATCAATAGCAGAGTCAGCAATCCTTCTCTTTTTATCAGTGGCTCACCAATCTCTATCGCCAAAAAAGGTGAATCTCATTAGTATTTAAGTATTTTTCTATCAACTGAGGATCTCTTGAAGTCTAGTTTGGCCAAAGTGAATTCAGGCATTCATTTTTTCACTAATTTGGTCCTGAAAAAAGCTGTCTTGGATAAACAGTTCTTATATTTGGTGTTGGTAGTTCTCCATCCAATTGTCAGTTATAAAACGCAGTTCAGTTTTGTTCCAGTTGGCATGTGTAACAAGTGGGATGCTCTGATCCATAAGGAATTGAAAATCAAGTCCAGTTTGCCACTCAATTTTCCTAGTGATATGATCTACCATTCTTCTTTTTATGGTTTGAAATCTTTTGTTCAGGTTCAGTCTGAGAGCAAGGTTGCTTTTCTTGTCAATTTTGTAAACTTTGGTGGCATTTTGGGTCATCTGTTTTCTTACAAGTCCCATAATTTGCAAGTTTTGTGTTGAAGCCCCATTCATCTTTTGATTTTTCCTGTTCACATTCATGTCAGTGCCTCTGATAACTTTTTGGCAGGCATGGTTTGTATTTTTTTTGGTTGCAATCTATCTCTGGGTGGTTTTCTAGCCAGCTCATTCCAATTTCATAGTGGAGTTCCAATGTTTGCCATTCTGGGCAAGTTAAAGTTTCTCAGGTTTCTTCCTTCTCTCCGATGGTATGGTATTGCCTTTGTGGATCAACTTCATGACTGTCATGGTACAGTTTTTGATTGGTACACTTTCAAGCATTGGAAGAGATTGGACCCCCGTGGTTCTATTCCTGAGTGGTTTAAGCTTTCTGCTGTATTTTTCTATGATACGTCTTCTCTTCTTGCTTCTCCTGTAGTCTCGTGTGATATTGGTCCATTGAACATTTTTGATTCTAGTGATTTTGTGTCTGTTTGTGAGTGTTTTTTTTAAGTTGGTACTAGTAGTTTGTCTGTGTATACAGATGAATCTCTGATGGGTTTAGGCATGGTGGGCTGTAGAGCTAGCACTGCTGTTTTCTTTGAGGACATTGGTTTGGGCTTGGGCGTCAGTATGTTGGGGCTGATGTCATCTACTTTGGCTAAGTTGCAAGCTATTGTATTGGCCTTGGAGTGTATTCCTTCATCTAGTTCTATTTGCTTGTATTCAGATAGTCAGGCTGCTTTAGATGCTTGTAAGTCGAAACTGAGTCTGACTCATCTTGACTTTTGTAATTAGTGTTGGGTTGAGTGCCAGCACATTGTCAATGTTATTTGTGATAAGAATTTGAGAGTTAGTTGGCATAAGGTGAAGGGTCACTCTGGTATTTTAGAAAATGAATGTGCTGATGCCATTGCTGGTAATACTTTTTTTTCTGGTTGGTCTCTTTTTCCTCACCTGAGTGAACACTTTTTGATGGCTGATAGTGGTATTGTTTCTGACAATTCTTAACACTTTGTTTATGATGTCTTTTATTCTGTCTGTTGGGCATGTTGGAAGATTGGTTCTGGTTCCAAGTTTTTGACAAGTGATTTGATTTCTGAGGTCAATTGGCTCCGCTCTTTGTTGGTGTGGCATCCTGACTTGCACATGGTTATTGGTTTTACTGGCAGATCCTCGGCTAATGTGCACACTTATTTCATAAAGATTTTGCATTATCATCTGCCTGTGGCTGTTCAAAAGCATCTTTATGATAAACTATATCCTAGTGTGTTGTGTTTGTATTGTGGTGAGATAAAGGTGTTGGATCATATATTCTTTTGTAAAGTGGACGAGTCTGCTCAGTATCAGTTGTTGGATTCTCACATGGGTTCTTGGAGAGCACTTTCTGGTTTTTTTCACTCTTTTTCGGGTATATTGCAGCTGTTGTCATCCTGTGTTTTTGATCCTTCAATGTCCACGGCTCTATTCAAGGGTTTTGTTTTTAATGGTTGGTGGTGTAAGGCTGTTTTCATCTTCTATGATCCCAAGATTGCTGGTTTGGAGATTGTCAGGTTCGCGTGCTCTCTTGGTGCTGCTTTTAAGGAGAATGTTTGGTTAGTTTGTGCTAAACACTAGGCTTATATGGAAAAGAACAGGTTGATTCCACTTGATGGTTTGGCTCTCATGTCTGTTTTTGGTTTGGCTTTGAGTTTTTCTGCTGGGATGGTCAAGTCACTAGGTGTTTCTGAGGCTTTTGGTGTTCATTTCAGATTTTGCAAGTCTTGTTTGTTTTTTTCAGGCATAGGTAGCTCAGTTTCAGTTCATATAGCTGTGTAGTGTAGTTCTGACTGGTCCAAGTGGCTGGTCATATGTAGAAAGTGCATGATTCATGCCTAATTTAGATCATTTCTTTGATGTATAGTATTAGGTAGTGTTTGGATCTCACTCGTAAAAAAAATAAAATAAAAAAAAATAAAAAGTTGTTAAATACATATAGTTTAATATAAGTTTAAATTACTAATTACATATAAAAAATATGTAAATAATATTTTTGTTACATATTTTAAGTTTTAATTAATACATAAAAATAACATTATTAAATTTGTTTTATTTTCAAATTAAAATACATAAACTTTTATTTAATAAGTTTTAAAGTTACATATATATATATAAAATAATAACAAAAATATATTTTAATACTGGCTTAATTTTTTTCAATTTTAATAGTATTAATTCTAATTTTTAAAACTTATAATTATTTTTATTTTAAAATAATAAAACAAATTTTATTCAATATTAATAACCATATTAATGAAATATTGCACAATACAATAATTATTAAATAACAATTATATAATATAGGCATACTGCAGAAATTAAAAACTCTGATTATTGTTATAATTTAACAATAATAAGGTTTGTTAAATTTATACTGATAAATCAAAAATCTAAAATATCATTGACACGAACCAAACATATATTAGGCCATATCTTCCCAAACCATAACAAACATGCAAAACACTATGACTAGTGTTAACAAAATTGAACATTAATTAAAGGTGGCTACGACTGAGTATAGGAGATACATGGAGAAGCTGAAGCAAAAGGGTAAGAAGCTAGAAAAGTTATGGGAGGGTGAGAAGAAAGATGAGTTTAAAAAGAAAGATGAGTTACATGAATTGAAAAAAAATTTGAGACAGAAGAAATACAAGAACAAAAACAAAAAGCATTGGTGGATAGAAGATATAAAGACGCTAGAAAAGCAAAAAGAAAAGCTAAAAAAAAAGCTAAAAGAAGAAGTGAAAGAGCTAAAAATGAGTAAAAATAGATGGGAATTGCAGATGCAAAAATTACAAAATATGTTGATGGAAACAACTAAAACAGGTAATGACTTTGTGACTTGGATGTTGGGAATAGAGGCCTTTTTTTGAATGAAACCTTGAGATACTATTTGCAATGCTGGCTAAATTGGGCTTATCCATTTGCTTTTTATTTCGACACTGGTTTCACAAGAGGACCTTCAGCATCCAGTCTGCAAAGTAGTGTCAATGCACAGAAATTTAACCTAAATTATGCTATGTTGAAAACCGCATTCAAAAGTACATTGATGAAATCTCAAGAGGACTACGTCAATGTCTTCTTTTGTCATCTGAAACAGTGCACAATGAGCTGGATGTCACAGCAGTTTTATGCTCCTTACACATTACTAGTACAGGCCAGCAGGACAGAAAAGTCCAGACTATTGCAAGAATTGGCAGTTGAAAAAAATATTTTAGTCATTTATATTTGTTTACGTGATCCTGAATTGAAAGACTATCCAAATCATTTGGACATTGCCACTGAACTTACTGGAAAGGCATATTTGGAAGCTCATTATCTTGTTTTTCTAGTGGCTTTGTTTTGCAAGTGTTTAGGGTTCATGAACACACAACTTTAACTTCATAAAAAAACATTAGAAAAGACATGTGGCCGCATATTTGATATTCTCATTAGTGATATTTGTGATAATATGTTCAACTTGCAGAAAAGTCTTTAGAACAATGTGAGAGGTAAGATGAAAGTGAGGTTCAGCAATACCAGAAGATCTCAGATTGAGGACATTTGAAAAGAGGTAGCAGTTCAATATAAAAAACTTATAGTTATGTTGACGAAGCTAAACAAACATTTATTAAAAATGTTGTTGGCTTTTGATGAAACCAGAATGCTCACCAAAAATGATAATTTCTGTAATCTGCAGAGGGCACTACAGGCCATTCTGGACTCAGGTGGTTTTATGGTGCTTTTCATAAACACTCTATCAAAAGTTTCAAATTTCTCTTCTGCAAATTATCACAATCTGTCCAGCAGAATCAGCTCTGAAGAAAAAAGGCTGTGTAAACCATTTTATTTACTTAATGTGTTGGACTGCCATATGCAAAAACTGGTAGTTGTTACAGTTTTACCAACAATGAATCAAATTCACTATATGGGCCATCCTCTCTGGACAGATGTTGCCAACCAAGTCATTGTGGAATTTGCCACAGAGAAAATTCTCTGCAACAGTAAAAAAGCCAAGAACATATATGAAACAGAGTGAATTGTGGTTATCGAAAAAGTAACAAAAGCACTAGTAATTTTTGAATCATGGCTTTATTTAGAAATCTTGAGCCTTTTACAACAAGCATCTGAGTTAGTCAGTAGCCATATGAGAATCTTGCGCCATGTTAATGAGACACGGGAATCTCTTGTTACTGCATGTCTAAGTGAACCAGTGTTAGCCGAAGCTGCAAGTTATATAATGAACCAATCTGGAATTCTTGTGCAAGTTTTGGGCCAATTAGTCAGCTCAATCAGGAATCACATCATTGTCAATGCAGGTGATCAGAGTGAACTTGTTGGTAGAATTCTGTGTCTTTTGGCAATTAACAAATCAATTCAGTCAAAACCCAAAGTCTGGAACATGTATTCACAGACCATCACCATACAAAAATTTTTTGACACACTTGTTGGTCAGGACGCTTGGAAAAAACTTAGTTCAATTTTTACTATTCAAGCCAACAGTATAACACTTTGTGATAGCAAGATCAGGTTTAATCATTTCGTATATATTGAGTTCATGCCTACAAGGCTAGATTTTATCAAATTTTTCTTTCATGGTGCAGCAGTTTTTTGTAAGTGAAATCAAAGAGGAGTGGATATTATCATTCCAGTTGTCATGGTTCAAGATGATAAAACTCCAATCACAGAGGAAAACGTGATGTTCATTGGTATTCAAGTCAGGAATCATGAAGCTGATGGTTCAACTGGTGACAAAAAGCAGCAAGAAGAGAGCAAACAATCATTTAAATGACAAAAAATGAATAATATGTTCAAACAAACAGCTCGTTATATTGGCATTGATGACTGCAAATCCTTCCTTCTACCTTACCTTGGGATTTACATAAGTCTTGGAGTGACATCTGAAGATATTGAATACAATAACACTTTAAACATTGGAGTGAAAACACAAACAGAAGCCAAGGACAGAATAGGACATTTGAGCATTTATGGACTCTCAAAAAATGTGTATGCATGTTTCAATGGTACAGATGGTAATGTAATAAAATTACTGTTGCACAAGTTGTTAATATCTATATTGACCCTGTTAAAAAAAATGGCATTCTTTGGGGTAGACATAATGCAAGTAATGAGTGGGTCCAACAGTACAAAGAGATTATAAAGAATATGGAGCCTTTACAGTATAATAAAGATATGGTAATGTATTGTTTGTTTTTTTGTCAAATTTACTAATCTTCTGTTATGTTAAAAAAGCAAGAAAGAAAAACGCAAAAGGACATAAACAGTGCAATAAGAATAGAACAATAGTTGTCATTGGTCTGATCTAATTTTTTACTGCCAAAAAACTATTATTGGATTGTGCAATAATAAAATCAATAAAGCTCATTTAATTTGTTAAATATAATGTGAAAAAATTACAAGATAATAAAAATTAATATATAAGATTATCTATATATAAATAATAATAATTATAACCATTTTACCAAATACAAAAAAGCAAATCATTTTTTGGAAATAAGTTGCAATTGTGGTTGTTCAAAAAAAATCCCAAGAAAAAAAATTTGCTGAATTGTATAAGACATTTCAAGTTCTTTTTAAATCTAAACAAAATATATTTTTAATTACTTAGTTAAAAACAATGAATAATAAAAAAATAACTACCAGTTAATATTTTAAAAATTAATTATATTTATTTAAAAAATGTAAAAATTACTTAATAACAAATATAATACTATGTATTTATAATAACATAAAACAAATGTTATAATAAAAAACAAATAATTATTGCTACTGCTGTGAAAAATTTTCTTAAAAATTATACTAAAATTTATGAATTATCAAGTTTAATAAAAATATAAACTGATTATTTAATTGTTTATTTTTTTTTTATTAAGATTTAATGAATATGACCCAAATACTATTTCGTAAGTCAAAATAAACTAAGTGTTTTAGTGTTAAACATGGTTCATGCACTTTCTATATGTAACCAGCTACTCAAGCCAGTTCAGATTATACTATGCTGACAACTTACAAGAAAACTTGTCCAAGATAAACATCTTTTGAATTACATCAAACAAAGTGAGACTACTAGAAACTAATCTAACAAGCCACTTAACTGTTTTTATGACACTAGACTTAATCTTAAGAGATTCAAATTTCCAGAGTGTCATCAACTTACTAAACACTTTATCACTTACTCCAACTGAAACTTCAAGATTACCAAACAAATTAATATTTCTCATACTACACTCAGTTTTTAAGACAACAATCTCTTTTTCTAACTTACTAACAGATTTGCTAAAAGCACTTAAATATACTATAAACTTATTAACTTTGTTATCAAGCTTGCTGTTTAACATAAAATCACTCTTAATAAATTGTTTGAAAACCATTACCAATTTATCAACAGATTTAACAATAAACTTAACTAATGCAGAAAGCTTAGTCAAATCAGATTCCAGAAAAAACAACTAAGACAGCACCAAAAGATTACTAGCAACAATTAAAAGAAGTGCAAAGAGTAACAGAGATAAAAACTCAAAGAAGCTCAAAAGAGCAGAAGTCTTGACATAAAATTTAGAGCCAACAAAATATAATATAAACATCTTGGAAGTTTTGAAAAAGAAAAATAGAGACATCATGTAACTCACAGCTAAATGGCTGATTTTTTGACACCTAAAACAGCATCAACAGCCAGAAGTTTTTTACCCAATGTGGCATTTTCTCAGTGTATTAGTTTTGATTACAACAGCATTTAAATCCTCTTAAAAGCCAAATGTAATTAGAGCAAACTGGAAATAATAACCAGAATCAAGAAGATGAGAGATGAAACATATCTGACCACCAATCTAAAAAACCATTTTACTGATTTTAAAAGTAGTATAGCCAGAAGAAAGATTAACCAACTTGGTTTTAAATCTATTATAAAACAAAATAGTCTTATTTTAATTTACCAAGAGAAGAATTTTAATACTATTCTTATTTACCAAAACTGACTAATAATTCAAAGCTGACACAATAGAGTCCAGCTTTATAAAATAAATAATTACATATTGCCAAATGCCAGTAGGCTTTAGCACAACACAAGCAACTTTACCAAACACATTAAGAGCTGTCTTAATATTAGCAGCAGATACACCCAAAGGCATATTACACAGTACAACAACAGCAGAAGAGAAACCAGACTCAGAAACCACTAAAAACTTGGCAATTTTAAAAGTAATTAAATAAACAGAACTTGTAAATTCAACCAAAAATGCAGTTTCCAAAGATACATAAAAAGCAAACTCCATACAGAAAAAATTTACACTGTTTTTTGACACTGATTTTGCATCCAAAAAACCATGCACAGACTGAAAAACAGTCTTAATATAAGCCAATTTGATCTTAAAAGTAGCATCAAGTACCAGAGTAAAGGCTATTCACCCAAAAAACCTTTAATGACTAGTAATAGTTTCCCAAGTACCACCAAAGACAGCACCAGAAACCAGAGAAGAGAATAAATCAGTTTTCATCTGGTTAGTCCAGTTCTCAAAAACAGATAACACTACAGAAGATAATTGTTTTGCTTCTAAAACTGACAATAATCTGCTAAAGAACACTATATTTAACAATACAGCCAGTAGTTGATCTTGGTTCATCTTAGATAATGTACCAAATAATACTACAGAAATTTTATCTAAGATCTTATTGGAAATTACAAAGAGATTTAGTATAACAATAGTAGAGGCAAGTGACTGCTTCCACTTTTTTGAATTTTTGGTCTTTTTGACTATTTTTTTCAAAAAAAAGATGCTAGCAGCACCAGATATTAAAGCTATAAAAAAAAAAATCAGCTTGTTGTTACTGAAGGTTTTTGGTCTCTTTTCTTAAATGTTGTCGGTGCTTGTTTGCTGTGAATTCACGTTTTCTGGATGTGGTTGAACCTCCAGTAACTGAATTTATCTTCAAATTATCTCCTATAATTTGAATTGCTAGGCTTATAAGTAGAATGACCAATTCCGTGCCAGTTACTTTATGTAGTTACGTTGTAGTAAATGTCAACTCTTTCCCAGGAATTGCTTGTCTGGAAGCTCACTAAAATGTATAGTTACTTTGCTGTGAAAGTCAACTCTTCTACAAAAATCTTGTCTGTAGGCTACCCTAATGATTATAGTAAGAAAATAAAAGAAAAAAAATAAAAAGATGTAAAAGAAATGAAATTTTGTCAAGGGAAACGTTTTCAATCCAGGCCTGGAGTCACTAACAGATTATTGAAATTGGTAGCTAATCAATTTCAAAACTTTAGTTGGGTTTGGAGGATTTTCCAAGTGCAATAATTAAAGAATTTGATTTTTCGAATTATTTGATATTTATTTCTTTTTGTATGTGTAGGAATGGTTCTAAGTGATAAATTTAAAGTAAGATACATCTTCTTGAAGAGAAAAGCTCTTCTTTTATACAACTTGTCATAACACTATTCTATGAACTTGAACTTTGCTATTTTCTACAATTTCACTGAATTAAAAATACATTTCGGCAAACTACAAGTTATTTCTACGAACTATTAGATATTTCAGTAAACTATCAATTATTTCGGCAAATTTCTATAAATTTCAGCAAACTTTTGAATGTTACATAGTTTGGGGTATTGCATGATTGATTATTGCAATTAGATTACATTTGTGTTGTATACAATTTGGGTTATTAATTAAATGATAATTTCGAACATTTTTTTTTTTTTTTTTTTTTTTTTTTTTTTTGCTAATGTAATAAGTGATAATTTGAATGATAATATATGCTAATTAATGATAGGAATTATAAGATAGTTTCATGCTAAATGATATCTCTAATTTTGTCTGGTAACATAACCTCCTCCTCAAGACTGAGCTCTGTCAAAATCCAAGTATTGTTTGTTATTTCCAGATAATAATCCAAAATTATTGAAGAAATTTGGTCTGAAAATTGTTAAAATTTCAGTTCTGTGAGCTTTCCAATGTATTGAATCTTCAAAGGTTGAAAAATTGGGTTTTGTAGTACATTTTCACAGGTGTAGAATAGGTCATAAAGTCTAAAAGCAGCTTTGAGCCTGTAGCGACTGTTTGTTGATCCAGCTGTTGTCTTGAATTCGTTGTGGAGTTGTTTCTGAATAGCTTTTTTTGTGAGGTTTGCTGTTGTAAGTTCTAGTTTCCATTTGTAGAGTGTTTTTCCAATGTAAAAATATCTATAGATTGGAGGATATTCAGTGTTTTCCTCATTGAGACACAGTTGAAGTCTTTGTTGAATTGTAGCATTTGGTAGAATACTAATCGGAGTGAGCATTAGATTTTCTCTTAAAGCAAGCTTTAAAAGTTCTGGCAGGTGAATTCCAGTATAACTTCTTGTGTTTTTTTTATATGGGTGATATTTTCGTGAATTTGGGGCTAAATTTGTAACTACTTCTGTTTGGGTATAATTAATATGGTTTCCAGTAACAGTAATGGATAATTCGGGTATTGTTTTTAAAGCTAACATTAGTTTTTGGGATAATTGTTGAATGTTTTGAGGAATAGTTATTATAAGCAATTTGAAATAAAAGAAAATTATTTTTTGGTGCATGGGTTTTTATGTTATTTTTGTTTTGTTTTTGTGAGATTGTTTCTAAATTATAAGAAAATAACTATAATAATAAATTTAAATTAAGTGTTTAAGTTGGGAGACTGTTCAATAACAACTACTGGTTCTAAATTTTGGGAAATGTCTTCGGAATTAATTAAAGGGGAATGTATACCAATTTGTGAAATTAATAGTTCAGGATTGTTTTTGGAATTATAGTGTTTCAAACGATCTCCATGTGCAACTTTTGCTAGAATTTTGTCATCAAGTCTTAATTTGTATGATCCGTTGTCTAAAACTTCATGGATAAAGAATGATCTATCCCATTTATTTTCAAATTTCCCACTCCATTGTTTTTCAGCTTTAGTTCTGTGTAAGAGAACTTTGTTTCCGATTTTAAATTTATTGGTGACTGGAGACAATTTGTCATCATGCCGTTTTTTTTGTCGCGCTTGGAAGTTTTCAATATGGATGGCTGCTATTCGTTGTTTTCCTTCCAACATGCTAAGCAGAGTGTAAGCTCTTCGTTGAAGTGTTTTCTGAAAATTGTTTTTATTGATTGGTTGTGCTGGGTATGTTTCTACTGTGAACTTAATTGGTAGCATTGCTGTTCTTCCATAAGTTAAATCAAATAGTATGTGTTTTGTGGTATCTTGTTTTAGTGTTCTATATGCTAGTAACACTAATGGAATAAAGATATCCCATTCTTGCTCAAAATTGGTTGAAACTTTGGCTAATGACTCACACAATGTTCTGTTAAAATGTTCCACAAGTCCGTTTGTTTGTGGATGGTAGGGCAAAGACAGAGGTCTTTTGACATTGAATTGTTTGCAAATTTCTTGTATTAGGTTGTTCACAAAATGTGTTCTCTGGTCGGATAAAAGTTCAATTGGACATCCATGTCTACAAATAATGTCTTTGTAGATGAAATTTGCTACTGATTTCGCATCTGCTTGTTAAATGGCTCTGGCTTCAGGTCATTTAGTAAGATAGTCTACAACTACTGTAATATAATGGTTTCCTTGAATGGTGATAGATAATGGTTTGACTAAATTGATACCAACTCGGTCAAAGGGTTGTCCAACTTTGATTGGATTTAATGGTTCAGTAAGGTGTGTTTCTTCTCTTCTTTGACAACTATTACAAGATTTGACATATTCGTGAATGTCTTTCTTCATTCAAGGCCAAAAGTAGTATTCTAGTGTTCTTTGAGTGGTGCTATCTTTTCCGAAGTGTGCTAATAAAGGATCTGAGTGCATGTTGTATAATATGGTTTCTTTTTCCTGTTCTTGTATTAGTGTGAGTAGTTTGTCTGGGTTTTTGAAATTTTGATGATAAATAATGTTGTTGTGTAGAAAATATTGTTTGGCTTGTTGTTGTAGTTGATGTTTTTTATCTGGAGACCAATCTGTTGGGATTGTTAATGTTTCCAAATATTGTTTAAGATTGTTGTAGTTTTCTGAATTCATTGTTTGTTGGCTCTTTTGGTTGGTTAAGTTAAGTGTTGGTTTTTGTTTTCTAATCTTGTCTCATTCTGGAGAGACAGTCAACATTGGTGTGAAGTTTTCCTGGTTTGTGATGTACTATGTATCAATAATTTGCTAGAAATCCTGTCCATCAGATTTGTTTTGCATTCAGCTGAGCATTTTTGTTCTAAAGCCATTTGAGTCCAATATTATCAGTGATAATATTGAATTCTTTAGGCCTAAGATAAAGGTTGAAGTAGTGTAAGGCCCAAATTATGGCTGCTGTTTCTAGTTCTATGACAGGGTAGTTTTTCTCAGCTGGTTTTAATGTTCTGCTAGCATAAGCAATTACTCACTCATTTCCATTGTCATCTAGTTGTGATAAGATGGCACCAAAGGCAGTATATGAAGCATCTGTAGCTAGTCAAAATCGGTTGCTGAAATCCGAGTAGGCAAGAATTGGGGCTGTTGTCAGTTTTTCCTTGAGAATTTCAAAAACTTTTTGGTGTTCGGTAGTTCATTTGTATTCCATGTTTTTGGTGGTGAGCTGGTTAAGGAGTTTTGCAATTTCCGAGAATTCTTTGATAAACTTCCGATAGTAAGATGCTAATCCTATGAATCCTCTTAGTTCTGTAGTATTTCGTGGAACTTTGAAGTTTTTAACAGCACTGATTTTTCCTGGATCTGGTTTGACTTCTTCTTCACTAACTATGTGACCAAGAAAGGCCAAACTTGTTTTTCCAAAATGGCATTTTTCAATGTTTAGTTTTAATCCTGCTTTACGTAATCATTGAAAAACTTCTCGCAGGTGAATTAAATGAAGTCCGAAAGATGGGGAATAAACATCAGTGTCATCAAGATAGACAACTACTGATTTCCAAAGGAGTCCAGCATATACAACATCTATGAGTCTTTGGAATGTTGCTGGCGCATTGCATAATCCAAAGGGCATTATATTGAATTTGTAGTTTCCTCTTTGTGTTGTGAATGCTGTTTTGGGGCGGTCCTTGGGATCCATGGCAACTTGCTAGTATCCGCTTTCTAGGTCTAATGTTGAAAAGTATTTAGATTTTCCAAGGACATCTAACATGTCATCAATTCGTGGAAGAGAGTAAGCATCCCCAATGATAACACTGTTGAGTTGTCGATAATCAACACAAAATCGTATCTTTCCATTCTTCTTTTTAACTAAGACCACTGGTAAAACCCATGAACTCATTGATGGTTGGATAAGTCCATTGTTAAGCATCCGTTGTACTTCTTCTCGAATAAATTGGTGGCTTTTTGGAGCAACTCGATATGCTTGTTGTCTTCTTGGTTTGGCATCTCCTGTATAAATTTGGTGTTGGACCAAATCAGTTCTTCTTAAGTCATTGTTGTTTTCAGCGAAGATATCAGCAAATTTTGCAATTAGTTCTTTAAGCTGGGTCTGTTGTTGTGGTTCAAGTTGTCCCATGTTGATTCAAGATAGTTTTTCCATGACAACATAGTAGTTTTCGGAGCTGGGATTTGGATTGATTTTTAGTAGTGAATGTTCAATAATTTCAGAAAAATTGGGGACTGTTTGGGATAATTCTTGTTAAAATATGTTACTGTGAATAATTTCAATTTCTAAGTTATTTAATAAAACTATGAGATAATTGTTGGGATTGTAAAAAGTAACTCGGACTTTCTTTGTTCCTACTGGAATATAAATGTTTGGGATCGAGATATTATGTTTCAAGCAGATTTGTTCTTTTGATTCAAAAATTTGTTGTGTGGTTGTTGGCTTTTCACAAATGTAAATTTCAGGGTGTTCTTCAAAGAGTGAAATGGTAATTGGTTGTGGAAGTTGTAAAATCTGGTGAGATTCTTTCTGTTTATTGAGAGCTATGTTTACTGAAACTGTGAAACGTCCAGTTGAACCAAAACCTTGTGTTCCTTTTTCACTTTTTCCCAACTGTTCTTTTTGATTAACTAATTGTAAACTCGAAATGTTGATTAAGGGTAGATAGATAGCTTGTGCAATTTTTTCAGCATATCCAATTTTGAAAGGTTTATCAGTTTCATTTTGTAACATAACTGTGATGTTTTCTGTGTATTCAACATCGATGATTCCTCCTCTAATATTGATTCCTTTGCTTGCCAAGGATGATCGAAAAGCAATTTGAACCATTGCTCCTGGTGGGATTTTGAGAGCAATTTTGAGGTTGATTTTTGTGAGAGATTTGGGTTTGAGAGTAAGAGTATCTTTTCCTGGATATCTTAGATCATATCCAGCATCGATCTCGTGGGCTTTTTCTGGTTTTATTCCTTGTCCATTGTTGTTGAAATATTTGAGTTGTAAAGCAGGCTGATTTTCGATGAGATAGATGGGTGTTGTCTCAATTTCTTCTGTTACTTCAAGTTCTCCAAATTTAATTTTGTATTCATCATTTTCACTGGGCAAGAGAATGCTAAGAGCATAACATTCAGGACACCACTGTTCATTACAAGGCATAATACATTCTTCACATAGCCTAATGTTCATTTGCTCTAATCATTGAATTTGAGCTTTTTGGATTGGGTAGGTGTGACTTGCGATTTGGTGGTAGACTTCTACTTTGTCTTCGTAATCAAATCCAGCTAATTCCATGATGTATTCAATGTATTTTGCTTCCTTCATTTGGCAAACATCTTCTTTGGTAGCTTCATTAATTAATGCCATTGCTAGGTCAAAAATCATTTTGGCATCATGGGAGTAGTGATAAAGTTTGTTGAGAGCACTGTTGTATGCTGTATTAAAGGGTGTTCCTCTTTTTACTTTTTCTGAAATTGATAAAGCATATTGGCAGGTCTGATTGTAGACTCCTCCTCTTATGGCTACATCAATCTAATTACATTCTTCCAGTAGCATATCTCCACAAGTCAAACAAGGGGTGTTGTCCCATTTTCTGCTCCTTTTTATTAGATGGCCCCATCATTTTCTGTGGCAAGCCTTGCAGTAATAACAAGTATGATTTTCATATTCTTTTTCAGGTGAAATACAGGCTCCCATTAATGATAGTTTCTTGTGGCAGTCCTTATATTTAAGGGAAATATAGGGGTGTTGTTTCCTTGGTTCGGGTTTTGAGTAAGATATATTCCATCCAAAGGTTTCGGGTTCAGAGTGTGGGGTAAAATGTTCTTGTTCTGTTTCATTGGCCCAGTTGGACGTTGATCCAAGAGCCATGAATGTTTTAATGAGGGGTTTTTTCTCTTCTGGTTCGAATTCAAAAGCTGGGGCTTTTTCAGAGTGTTTGTTGAATGTACCACAAATGGCAGGTACTCGGGCATGTTGTCCTTGGTAAGAGATTGTTAACTCTTGTGTTTCCCAATTCAGATTAGCATTGGCTTTTTGAAGCCAATCATTTCCGATGAGAGCTTGGTATTGGGGTGCGTCCATTACAAGAACTTTGACTGGAATGATGATTCCATTAAGAGTGAATAAAAAATTGTCAATTTCTCCTACTGGGGTCTTTTTCATGCCATTGGCAGTGACGATTACTGTTTGAGCTGGTCAGTCAATATTTCTTTTCAACTGTTGCATTAACTGGTAGGTGATAATGCTTCTGGTGGATCCACTGTCTAGAATCAAGCGAATTGTTTTTCCTTCGACTTCAGTTTCAGTGTACATGGCCGTGATTGCTTTTTGTTTATTGGCAGCTGCATTGCTAAGCAGAAATGGTGACTCATTTGCTTCGAACTCAAAAGGGAATATATCTGAAAGGTTAGCATTTTCAGCGATTCTGGCTGGTGAAATTGTGGTGGGAGTATAGGAAGGGTTTTGTTGTTGTGCTACAGCTCTACCTTCTGAGAGTGCAGTATAGTGAAAATCCTGTTCTTCTGGCATTGTTAAATAACTGGATTGAGTGTGGTAGTGGTTGGGTCTTGGTTGAGTGGTATTTTGGGGAACCAATTGGTTGTTTGAACTGATTCTATTGTTGTTTGCTTGGTATCAGTTTTGTGGTGTGAATTAATTTTGTGTAAGCAGTTTTCGAGCAGGTACTTGATAATGTTGTGTGAGCAGTTGTTGGTATTGCTGTGGGATTGGCTGTGGGGTGGGCTGATAATAGTTATTTTGGTATTGGAGTCTTAATGGATAGTAAGCTGGTGGTGGCAGTTGATAATAAGATTGCTGTGGTAGAGGGTAACATTGATTACTCCTATTTTGTTGGTCTCGTTGTAGCTTTCTGCAATTTCTTTTCCAGTGGCCAGAGATTCCACAGTAATGGCAATTCTAAGGCTGGTTATTGGAAAGTGGTGCAAAGTTATTTTGATTTCGTCTTTGGGGTGGTTGATATCTTTGGGGTTGCTGTTGTTGTTGATTGGTGAAATAGTTTTCAACCTTCTTAGTGAGTTGGTCAATTTTTTCCTCAGCTGCTGAGCTGGTTTCTCCAATTGCCAAATTTATAAGTTTTGTGCAGTTGGCCTCTTTTATGGCCATTTCGTATCTTTTCGCATGCTGTATAGCAGAGTTTAAATCTTCTGGCACATGTAGGTAAACCTTTTTAATTAGTTTATCTTTTAGACCAGCAATAAATTGATCTAAGATTTGAGCATCGGAATAATAATCATTTGTCTCGAGTTGGCGAATTCGTCTGAGAAGTTTGTTGAATTTCCCAATATAAGTTATAATGGATTCGGAGGGTTCTTGTTTGATATTTCGAAAACAATTGCGAAGAGTAATGGAGGTGTTATTGTTGGTGAACTGTTCAAGGAAGGCTGCTTTGAAAGCGTTCCAATCATTGAATGAGGCAGCCAAGTTTTCAAACCATTCTCCTGCTGTTCCTTTGAAAAAGTAGGAAATTGTTCTTAACATTCTGGCAGCATTCCATTCATTTGCATCTCCAGCTTTAGTAACTTGGTCAAGCCATTCTTGGGGACTGGTCTCAATATCTTCTCCATTAAATTCAGAGATTTTTGCAATGTATGTTGTCATTTTGTCTTCTTCCTTTTCACTGTCTATTGATTCTTTTTCAGTTATTTCAGAGTTGTTTTCTTTGTTTGCTGCTGTCTCAAAGTGTTCACTTTGATTTTCAGCTAGAAAATCAAGAAGATTGGAACTAGTTTGAAGGGGTTCTTGTTGTCTGGTAGGACTTCTGAGTGATGTAAAAT
>JAAOMT010000025.1:0-56370 GCA_016748015.1 Geosiphon pyriformis | reverse complement strand
TTTTTTTTTTTTTTTTTTGCTAATGTAATAAGTGATAATTTGAACGATAATATATGCTAATTAATGATAGGAATTATAAGATAGTTTTATGCTAAATGATATCTCTAATTTCGTCTGGTAACATTGTTAACTAGTTTGTTATTAAAAACTTTTGGGCTCTTAGTTGAAGTGGAAACAATACTGAGATTAATCCAAGTGTGTTTTTTTGAAAGAATTTTAACTGGTAAAAAACCAGTCAAAGATAAAAAAAATGCTTTAGCAGCTATTAAAGACAGCTTTTTACAATTACTAAGTAACAGAAAGACCTCTTAAATATTTTGTTTAGTTGTTTTTACAACAGAAAAAACTTTTCTGGTTGAAATTTTATTAGATATTTTAGAAAAAATATCAGATATAGCTTTTTTACTTTTTGCTCTGGTCATGATCATAAAATTAAAGAAACAAAAAGTTTTTTAGAATAATTTTGTTTATATTTTTACTAATAAAAAATAGAATTTTTTTTTAAAAAGTTATAAATAAAAAAGTCATTATATTTTTTTATTAATTGTATAATTAATAATTATTATTTTTTTTATGAAGATTTAATAAGAATGGTCCAATCACTATTTAAGAATTAGAAACAAACTAAATATTCTAGTGCTAAATATAGTTCACACATTTTCTATATATAATTAGCTATTTAAACCAGTTTAAACTATATTATATTGCTACAATAAAAGTAAACTTACTTAAAGCTAATATTCTTTAAATTATATTAAATAATTAAATACTATAAGAAACTAATTCAATCTATTACTCAGTTGTTTTTAAGAGATTAATCTTATCATTATTAGGGTTATGTGTTCAAAGAAACATCAAACTAGAAAATATATTATCATTAATACCAATTAGATAATTCAAGTCACCAAACATGTTAACATCCTCTATATAACACTTTTTTTTTAGTAAAATTATTTTTCTTCCTAACTTACCAACAACTTTGTTAAAATAACTCAAATAAATTATAAATTTATTAATTTTAAGACTAAAAATATTGCTTAAAACCAAATTATCTTTAATAAACTGTTCAAAATAATAACCAAAAATTTAATAGGCTTAACAATTAACTTAACTAAAGTTAACAACTTGGTTATATCAGATTTTAAAGACATCAGCCAAGACAAAATCAAAAAATTATCTTTAATCTTAAAAAAAAATAAAAGTTACTAATGAAAAGAATTCAGAAAAGCTTAAAAGAGCAAACATCTTAACATAAAACTTCATATTCACAAAATATAGAGCAAATATCTTGGAAGTTTTGAAAGAAAAAAGTGGAAAAATTTTATAGTTTATAATTAAATGGCTCATTTTTTGACATCTAAAACAGCATTAACAACCAGGAGTTTTCTATCAGATATAATACTTCTTTAGTGTACCAGTTTTAATAATAGCAGTATCTAAATTGACCTAAGATTTAAACATAAGCAGAACAAACTAGGAATAATAACCAGAATCAGGAGAATAAAAAATAAAACATGTACAATAACTGAATTAAAAAATTATATTACTGGTTTCAAAAACAGTATAGCCAAAAAAAAGATTGATTTACTTGGCCTTAAACCTATTACAAGATATAATAATTTCACTTTGATTCACTAAAAAAAAGATCCTAACATTATTTTTACTCACCAAAACTAATTAATGACTAAAAACAAATACAGCAATACTTAATTTTTTAAAGTAAACAATTATATATTGCCAAACACTAATAGGTTTTAATACAACACAGAGAACTTTACCAAAAACACCAAAAACTGTCTTAATATTAACAGTAAACACACCTAATATTATATTACACAATATAACAGCAGCAGAAAAAAAACCAGACTCAGAAATTACCAAAAACTTGGCAATTTTAAGAAAAACAAAATAAATAGAACTTGTAAGCTTAACCAAAAATACAATATTTAGGGAGTTTTGAAAAGCAAACTTTATACAGAAAAGCTTTATATTGTTCTTAGAAACAGATTTTACATCCAAAAAACCATGTACAGATTAAAAAACATCTCTAATATAAATCAACTTAATTTTAAAAGTTGTACCAGGCATTAGAATAGAGGCTATTCACCCAGCAAATTTTTAATAACTAGAAATAGTTTTCCAAACATTACTAGTAGTAGCACCAGAAACTAGCAAAGAAAATAATTCAATTTCTATTTAGTCAGCCCAATTTTTAAGAACAAATAATACTATAAAAAATAATTGCTTTGTTTCTAAAACCAGTAATAATCTGCTAAAAAACACCATATTTGGCAATACAGCCAGTAATTGATTTTGGCCCATCTTGAATGACATGTTAGATAATGCAACAAAGATTTCATCTAAGATTTCATTAGAAACCACAAAAAAGTTTGGTGTAATAATAATAAAGACAAGTGACTACTCTCACTTGTTTGAATTTTTGGTCTTTTTAATTATATTTTTTGAAGAAATGGTGTTAGTAACACTAAATATAAAAGCTATAAAGAGAAAAACCAGCTTGTTAACTGGTTTATTATTAAAAACTTTTGGGCTTTTAGTTGAAATAGAAGCAACACTAAGACTAACTTAAGTGTGTTTTTTTAAAAGAACTTTGACTAATAAAAAACCAGCCAAAGATAAAAAAAATGCTTCAACAACTACTAAAAACAGCTTTTTACAATTACTGGGTAAAAAAAAGACTTCTAAAACGTTTTGTTTAGCTGTTTTTACAACAGAGAAAGCTTCTTTGGTTAAAATTTTATTAGATATCTCAAGAAAGATATTAAGTACAGCTTTTTTATTCTTTACTCTAATTATGATTATAAAATTAAGAAAACAAAAAAAGAAATAATTATTAAACTTAATAAAAATTTAATTATATATTATTAAAAAGCTAATAAATAAGTTTACTTAATAATATTTAATAAAATAATTTTTTATTATTTTTTATTAATTGTATTTATTAAGTGAAGTCCAATTACTATCTAATACATAAGACCAAACCAAGTAATTTAAACTAAATGCGACTTATAAACTTATTATATATAACTGGTGTTACTTATGAAATTAGCCAATCAAAAGTAGCCATAGTAAATGTGGAATTCCAGGATTTTTTTTAAAAAGAATTGCAAGATTCTAGGAATTTCAGAATTCTCATACAAGAAATTGCAGAATTCCAGAATTCCAAGATTTTTCTTAAAAAGAATTGCAGGATTCCAGGAATTCCAGGATTTCTGGTGTGAGGAATTGAGAAATTGAGAAATCTTAATTATGTATATATAGTGGTAGCATTAGAAGTAGAAAAGCCAGATCTCTCAGTTTTAGATTTGATCTAAACAACCATTTATATCACAAATATCAATAAATAATTATTCACTATCTCAATTTACTCTCCACTATTAACACTTTATGTTGATAGTAATTGATACTTAAACCACACTAGAACAATAGCTCTTGATCATAGCTATTGATGGAATACTAACTTATAAACGCCTTGGTTTATTTTTTCTATCTTTGTTTCTTTATTTTTATTTTTTTTTGTTATTTCTTTGTTTTACTAAATTGATTAAAGAAGAAAAGCACTGAGTTATTGATGTCAAGGATAGCCTAGTAAAAGACCCAGAGATAAGGGTAATAACAAATATATATTAATGAATAGCTTACCAGAAAAGCATGACTGTTAGAATAAACTGGTCACCATACTGAAAACAGAAATTGGGAAAACAACTTACCAACCAACTATATTGTCATTGAATCTCTGTTTATCATACAAAGGACTCAACCAAAACCTTCAGATCTATAACACTTCCAACAACTGATATCAATCAAGACATTGAGCACCAAGTTACGAATTTGTTATTTGATTTAAGACTCCAAATAATCACTTGTAACATTTGGTGCTCCTTATAAAGTATAATCCTACAGAGAACCAGCACCAACCAACAATCATCCAAAAGTAGCAGAATCAGAAACTATAGGAACCAACTACTTAGAATTTGCCAAATTCTTGTTTTAACAATATAGCCAACAATTAGGATTAAACAATAATCACTTTCCAACAGAATTAGCCTTTAACTTCTATGTCAACAATAAAATCACAGACTGCTTAGAAGAAACAGTTAACATTGAATCAGCAAGAGAAAACTTCTATACAGAATTATTTCAACATACCAGCTTACCAAGAAACTACAGTTTTGCACCAATCATCAGAGAAATCAACCAAACTATTGAAAAATATACCCAACAACAATTCCCTATCATCTACAAAGACAAAGACAAAAAAAGATTGCAAATATCAGTGGTAACACCCAAAACAATACAACCACTTATTTAGAAAAAAACAAGAGTTAAATCACCAACTAATCCATTATATCACTACATACTTGAAAGTGCCATTAACATTACATTAACAGGCATGTCCACATCAAATGCGATATTAACATTCAAACAACTTTCATTCTAAAGTAAACAAAAAAAAACAGAATTATTAGGAACTTATGGTGAATATTTTGAGTGATTTAATTCGTAATTGCTTATGCCATTAGGATTTTGATCACTGTTACCTCCACCAAATTTTGGAACAGCTAATCCATAAGAAATAACCAAATCAGAAGAAAAGGAAGACAACAATCAGGAATTTAATTACAAAAACTCGATTGCTGAAAACCCAGAAATTGAAACTCTGAACTTTCAGACTTAGCAAAATACAAATTTAGAAAATCTGAAAATTGAAACTCCAAATATTCAACCACCACCAAATCAAAACAATCAAAACTCTAATATAATCAATCATCTGAACTTATCTCCAGTTATTGTTACCAATCCATCACAACAACTACCACCACAACCTCAAATCTAGTTATCATTTCAACAACAAAACTTGGACCCAATGGCTTATGCCCCAATAGCAAAACTCGAAAAGTTTACCAGCAAAGAAAATGATGTCCAAATATGGCTCAATAACATAGAAAAAGCCATCACGGCTAATGAATGGAACAATACCAGAGCCATGCAAGTCATCTCATATTTTCTTCAAAATACTGCCAATTCATGGTACCAAAACTTGGTCAACAAACTCCAAGATTTCAATGCATTCAAAATTGAGTTCTTAAGATATTTTAGCAACAATAACAGCATTAACAGACTAGCAAACACCTTCATTACCATTAAACAAAGAGAAACCATAGCAGTTACTACTTACTTAGGGCACTTTCACAGGAATCTGTACCAGATCCAAGTCATTAATGCCAATTATTTTACAGTGGCCCAGATCCTAAATCAGTTTATTCGCAAATTATGCAGTAGCATCCTGCAACACGTATGTCTAATGTATTTCATCAATCTGCAAGCAGTTGTCACAAATACCAGAGACTTTGAAGCCACTAAATTAAAAGCCAACTATGCCTAAGCAGTAAATCTAGTAATGAACAGATCATCTGACTTGGATTCCAAATTGAAGCAATTTAGCAAATTAATCAATCAGAAATTAGAGAAATACTTAGTTAATAACAATTAAGCAATCTATTAACCTCTACAGTAATACAATAATCAGAGAAATTCTAATTGTTTCCAAAATCAATCATGTCCATCCACATCAACCAATCCACAATGACAACAGGAAATGCATGTTTGTCACTATTGTGGTAAACAAGAACATCTACAAATTGACTGCTGTTATTGTTTAAATAACCAATAATCAGAAAATTAATATCAAAACCCCAATTGCCGGTTTTAAACTCCAAATAATCCACCAAACTCAGAGCCATATCATCAAACTTACCTGTTAATGATGCAGCAGCCAATTTTTCAAACATCTATATATTAACCTCCAATTTATTAACTACAGTCACAAGCAATATATCAACTACAGCCACCAGTAATTTATCAATCTTAGCAACTTCAAGCACTGCCACCAAACCCAGCTCAAATGACATCAGGAAATCTCAGATTAAGAGTCACTCAAAACTGGAGATTGGTGATGATTGTTCATCAACTGATCTCCAGTTCCTCTCACCAACCAACAGAATTATGTTCTTAGAATCCAGAAACTGGGCACACCCAAAACCCGAATTTTCAATACTATTTAAGTCTTTTGGTTTCCCCAAAAAATGTTCAACCCAATAATCTAGAAACCAACCAACAATCAACACTAACCAACAACATTCCACCAACTACTATTACCAAGAACAAATTACTAGATGCCATCTTCCAATTTGAACTTGAGAAACCATCAACCATACTGTTATTTAGTGGAGCCACTCTTGAAAAAAAACCTATTACTGCTATGTACACTGATGCCAAAGTTGATGGCCATTCCATCAAACTGATCCTAAACAGTAGATCAGCTGGCAGCATTATTACAAGACAACTCATGGACCAATTAGGTTGCCAAGTTGATTGCACTGCCAGTGCCAAAATTATTACAGCAGATGGAGCTACAAAAACTTCTATCGGCAAGATCAACAACTTCCCTTTTGAAGTCAATGGCATTATGATACCAATTAAAGTTCTAGTAATGGAAGCCACTCAATACAAAGCACTTGTTGGTAATAATTGGCTGTTTAAAACAAATACAACCCTTAATTGGATCACACAGGAGCTCTAACTGAGCCAGAACAATCAATACACATGTGTACCAGCCATGTGTGGTCATTTCAAGACCACTAACCCACCAGTACTACTCATTGAATTTGACAAAGAAAAAAAAATTTACCTGAGAAGCATACCAAGTCTCTTGAACTGATGAGAACCACAACAAGCTACTACTAATACTCTCTTGGGATAACAATAAGGGAAAAAAAAAGAAAAAAAAAAACTTATCTAGAGTGCCGACCAAGTCTGGGAAACTAACAACAATCAAGCCAAACTAATAACAACTTGGGAATAGAAAAAAGATAACAATAAGAGAAAAGAGAAAAAAGAGAAAGAAGATCTGACACCAACCATCACTTATAACCAATATGCTTACTTTTTACCCCAGCCATCTAACTATTGCCAACCAAAATTGTTATCAATGAGTGCATGCTGTGACGACAACAAGGAATACTCTATAGCAACAAAATTTTATTGTTGCCTATATGTTATAGAACAATTTGAACACCAAAAAAGACAGCGAAAATGGGATAATAAACCTTGTCTTGCATATGGAACTATTTTGTCTGACAAAGAAATGTGGAATGACATTCTTGGGTGTAAAAAAACATACGATGAGACATACCAGTATACCATCCTGATAAATGACTGAGTATGCAAAAGAACTCCAATCAACAACGCTTGGAAAAAAGCATTGCAATGGTTGGAAGAATATCTTTACAACAAACATAAAATCTGGAGAATAGTAAGTGCAAAAGCAGAAAACACCACTACCAGTGAGTTGTTAAAAATTAAGAATAACCCATTTTCACTGCCTGAACCTAAATACATACTCACATTCAACATCTGTAACAACATTGAAGACAAGCCAAAAGAATTCTATGCACATTACCAGCAATTAGCATTCACTAAGGAAGAACAAAAGCAGCATTTAGAGTAGTTAAATACTCAATTATATCAACATTGCTTAATCCTTTATAACTTCCAATATTGTAATGAATGTAACTTTATTTACAATCTACCATCATACATAATCTACATGATCTTAAAAGAAGATGAACCAATAAACAGCTGTATGTCAAAATTGGAATCAATTTTCAATCTTGATTCAAACTCTGACAGTGATAATGATGAAAATAACAGTTCTAGCTCCATTCAAAATGGCAACAAAAATTACAACAATTCAAACTCCAATTCAAATCCCAAATAATATATTGTACTTTTTGACCTCTTCAAGGAACAGAAACTAAAATAGTTTAGCAATAACAATGAAGATATTATGCCAGAACGTGCACATGATACCAACGCTGAATTTAATCTAAGATATCCAGAAAAAAATGCCATCAAATTGGAACCACATTCACACACTTGTATTGATCTGAAAATAGCATCAGAAATTCTAACAACAATAATAGTTCAACTAATCTTCAGGAGTAGTTTAGCAAACAAGAGAATTAACATCAGAGGAGAAATAATTGATGCAGGATATATAGGAAATATCATTGCTATGTTACAAAATAACTCAGAAAAAGCCTATATAATAGAATCAAATAAAAAAATAACACAGGTAATATTTCTACTTCTGGTTAAAATAGCTCATTTAATGTCAGTAGAAAACAGGAAAGAATTAGAAATTACAGCAAAAAAAATATAGGGATTTGGATCCACAGGTAGAATAGATGTACCAGTTAATATGGCAGAGGAAGAAATTATTGACAAGGGAGAAATTATCTCCATCCGTCAATCAATTTTCATTCCACCATATGACCAGTACATATTAGTTATAGAAAAAAAAGTGAAGAATCAGATTCAGATTTTTGAGGCAGAAGCAACACTTTGCAAATCAGAAGAGATTAGATTAGTTAATCTCCACATACCAGCCAAAAATCACAGGCACATCAAAATTCTAATTTACAATAACACAGGAAACATCATCAAAATACCAGAAAGAACCATTATTGGCTATTTAACCACTGAAATTGAAAACCAGCTGTCAGACACCATTTCAGATTTTTTACAGCTGTGTGAATATATAGATATCACATCACAAACAATCTACGAATGAGAAGAATGTTATCTGCTCCAACCAGAACAATTGGAACAGATAAACTTGGAAAACTTAGATCCACTACAACATATGCAACTCAAAATGTTACTCAACAACTTCAATGACATCTTTGCCAATGAAAATGAATTTGGCAGAACTGACATCATTAAGCACCAAATAAAAACTGGAGATGTGATGCCAATTAAACAGAGAGCATACAGAATACCACTAGCTAGCCATGAGATTATTTGTTGAAAAATTAATCAGATGTTTGACAATAGGTTAATTCAGCTATCAATGAGCCCATGGTCATCACCAGTGGTACTAGTCCATAAGAAGAATGGGAAAATCCATTTTTGTGTAGATTACTAGAAACTAAATGGAGTGACAAAAGAAGATAGCTATCCAATACCAAAGATCCAAAAACTGTTCAATGTTTTTGGTAGAAAGATATAGTTCTTGATATTAGACTTAGACAGTGATTATTGGCAAGTAGCCATGAAGCCAAAAAACAAAGAGAAAATGGCTTTTACAATTCGGGAAGAAAACTTTGAGTTTAAAGTAATACCATTTGGCTTGATGAATACTCTAGCAATATTTCAATAACTCATGGAAATTGTCTATACTGGACTACTATGAAAATCAGTAGTCATATACTTAAACAACACCAATGTAATCTCAAAAACATTTGATGATCATCTACACCATCTCCAACAAGTATTTGAAAAACTCAGATGAGCAGGATTGAAACTAAATGCCAATAAATGCTTCTTTAGCAAAACAAAACTCAAGTTTTTGGGACATGTGGTAAGCAAAGATGGTATCAAAACAGATTCAGATAAAATTGCAATAGTAAAGAACTTTCTGGTACCAACCAATTTGACAGAACTAAGAGCATTTTTGGGATTTGCAGGCTATTATTATTGTTTTATTAAGGACTTTTCTAAACTGGCTCAGCCATTCCATCATTTACAAACTAAAAATATAAAGTATGAATAAACAGAAGCTTAATAAAAAGCATTTGACACACTGAGAAGAAAACTTATTCAGGTTCCAGTATTGATGTATCCAGATTACAGCAAACCATTCATTATTACCACCAATATATCAAACCAAGCATTAAGAGCAGTACTATCACAAAAAAAACCAGATGGAAAAGAACATCCAGTAGCTTATGTCAGTAGAAGCTTAAGTCCAGCCGAAAAGAATTATGAAACTTCAGCACTAGAACACTTAGCTATCTATTGGGCTGTTACCAAATGGAAAAAATACTTGAGCCAAAAGTTTGATGTGTATACTGATCATAAAAGATTGACTTCTATCCAGAAGCAAGAATTTGGAGACAATTGTCATACAAGATAGAAAATAGCATTATTATTATATAAATTTACAGTACACTATAAAAAAAGAAAAGACAACAGAAATGCTGACAGTTTGTTGTAAATAAGACAAATCTAAAACATTTCAACCCAAAAAAATATAACAAAAGATGAATATACAAAAATACCAACAACTCTAATATTATATAAATACCCAATTATTTAAGGAGAAATTATCTCAAAAAAAACAAAACAACATAAAACAACAATCAAAATATTTTATCAACTATCAAAATATACTTTACTAGAAAAACAAAAAGAACTCAGATTAATCAATCAAAGTAATCACAGAGCCAGAGAAAAAGACAATACTATTCAACATATATTTAGATCCAACAACAAAAACATTTTCACAAAGAAGCAACCATAAAAAAAACCAGAAAAAGATACTATTGGCCATTAATGTATTCAAATATTATTCAATATGTTCAGAATTGTAATGCTTGTCAAAGAAGAAAAGAAACAAAACCAAGTAAACCATTGAGACCAATCAAAATGGGACAATCATTTGATCACATTGGAATTGACTTAATCAAACCATTAACCATTACCAGCAGAAGCAACAGATATATTGCAGTAGTCATGGATTATCTCACTAAATGGCCAAAAGCAAAAGCCATTCAAAGAACAGATACAGAATTCATTACTAAATTTATTTATCAAAATTTGATCTGTTGACATGGATGTCCAAAAAAACTACTATTAGATCAAGAAACACACTTTGTAAATAGAACATTGACAGAATTAAGTCAAAAATTTGAAATAAAAAGACTACTATCATCACCATACCATCCATAAACAAATAGGTTAGTTGAAAGGTTTAACAGAACATTGTGTAAAACAATTGCCAAGATCAGTCAAAAAAACTAGGATGAATGGGATTTGTTTATGCTATCAGTACTATTTGCTTACTGGACAATAAAGCAAGACATTACACAAACAACACTATTTAAATTAGTATATAGTAGAACAGCAATATTACTAGTAGAAAAAGAAGTTAACACATATCCAACTGAACCAATAACAGAAGACAATTTCCAAAAAATATTGTTAAGAAGAACATATGACTTAATGGAAACACTAAAAAACAAATGGTGAAAAGCAGCTGATAACATTCAGAAGTCACAAGAGAAACAAAAAGAAATTATGATAACCAACTACCAAATAAACCAGTTAAATTCAAGATTGGAAACAAAGTACTTCTACACCATACCAAAGCAAAAAAACAATGGAGTAGAAAATTTGACCCCAAATGGGATGGACTATTTCACATAGAAGAAATTCTTGGAAATGAAGCTTATAAATTAAGATGGGACAACAAAATTTTAGCCAAAGCAGCATATGGTAATTGACTGAAACTATATTATTATATAGTATCATCATCCACTAGTAATATTTTATAATTAGGAGTACAGAAAATACTAGTCCAACCAGATGAGATTCCATAAGATCTGGAACCAATCATAATCATTGGATCAAACATGTAAAATTGAACAGGAAAAAGAGTATATAAAGACATGGTAGATGTGATAAAAGACTTCAGAAAAATGGAAATTACTGACAACATCTATTCACTAGTCCAAAAACTCTTCCAACTGATTCAACAACAGAATATAGAAATTACTGTCAACCAACAAATCATTCAAGACCAAAATACCAGAAAAATACCTCAACACAAAATACAGAAGAAAACAGAAAACACTGTTAACAAAATAATTACAAGAGTAAAAGTGACAATAAAAGCACAACCAGAAGTTACCCAATATCAAAAGTTAAATATAGAAATTTGGAAATGGTGAACACAACAATTTCCAAGAAATTTTTGTTACTTTTACTTGAGATGACACTTGAACATTCAAAGCTTATATACAGACAAAACAAAACAATTATTTAACACAACAATACTGCAATAATTGGAACAATTTGTGGAAAAGAACAATTTGACTACATACAGGATTCTAAGACAGATTAGAAATCTTACTTAACCTGAAAATAGACTCCATTACAGTTAACCAAATAAGAAAAATAATTAACACCCAATTTGAGGAATTACAGAACAAGATAATGCAAGTAATTCTTGAAAAAAAAGTTCAAGAAATACTCAAAAACAGTAAATTAGAGCTAGGAGAATTGAGAGATTTCGATGGAGCTCAATATTAAAAGGAAAGAATAGTGTTACTCATAAAATATAGGAAATATATTAGCATAGAAATTAGCCAATCAGAAATAGTCATAGTAAATGTGGAATTCTAAGATTTCTTTTAAAAGGAATTACAGGATTCCAGGAATTTCAGAATTTTTATACAAAAAATTACAGGATTCCAGAATTCCAGGATTTCTCTTAAAAGGAATTGCAGGATTCCAGAAATTCTAGGATTCCTGGTGTGAAAAATTGAGGAATTGAGAAATCTCAATTATGTATATATAGTGGTAGCATTAGAAGTAGAAAAGACAGATCTCTCAGTTTTAGATATGATCTAAACAACCATTCATATCACAAATATCAATAAATAATTATTCACTATCTCAATCTATTCTCCACTATTAACACTTTATGTTGATAGTAATTGATACTTAAACCACACTGGAACAATAGCTCTTGATCATGGCTATTAATGGAATACTAACTTACAAATGTCTTGGTTTATTTTCTTTATCTTTGTTTCTTTATTTTTATTTTCTTTTGTTATTTCTTTGTTTTACTAAATTGATTAAAGTGAAAAAGCACTGAGTTATTGATGTCAAGGATAGCCTGGTAAAAAACCCAGAGATAAAAGTAATAACAAATATATATTAATGGATAGCTTACCAGAAAGGCATGACTGTCAGAATAAACTGGCTACCACACTGAAGATGGAAATTGGGAAAACAACTCACCAACCAATATATTGTCATTGAATCTCTGTTTATTATACAAAGAACTCAACCAAAATCTTCAGATCTATAACACTTCCAACAACTGATATTAATCAAGACATTGAGCACTAAGTTACAAGTTTGTTATTTGATTTGAGACTCCAAATAATCACTTATAATACTGGCCATTAAGACTAAACAAAGTAATATTATACATCTATATAAACACATATATTACTACATAACCCTAAAAAAAACAGACACAGTTTGTGATAACCAAAACTAACAGCAAAAAACTCAACAATACCAAGCAACCTGATTATATTATCTGACAATATAAATATTACACTACAAAACAATTTCAATACCAAACCACTATTCTTAAATAAACCAGTCTTTTTCATATTTACTCTATACTTGGATCTTATCAGCCACATTTTAGCATAATGTAACTCTACCAAATGCCTTATGTAATTAATAACAGCAGAAACAGTTTTTTTTTTCTAGCAAAAATTCCAATAGGTTTTGTTGTTACAGACAATTATTTGGGGTCTCAAAGCAAATAACAAACCCATAACTTGGTGCTCAATAGCTTGAAATAGTTGGTGATATCTGAAGGTTAAGGTTTTGATTGAGTTCTTTGTATAATAGACAGAGGTTCTTATGGTTGGTTTTGGTTGATTTTTTAAGTTGTTTTTGTAATTTCTGTCTTTAGTGTAGTGGCCAGTTTAATCTAACAGTTATGTCTTTTTGGTAAGCTATCCATTAATCTATATATAATTCTACTCTTATTTCAAGGTCTTTTATCAGGCTATCTATGACATTAATAACTCAGCACTTTAATCTTTTAATCAATTAGTATACAACAAATAAAAATACAGAAAAAAAATAAAAAAGATAACAAAAAAAATAAAAAAAATAAGCCAAAATGATTACAAGTTAGTATTCTGTCAATAACCATGATTAAGAGCTATTGTTTCAGTATGGTTAAGTATCAATTACTATTAACATAAAGTGTTGATAGTGGAAAATAAATTAAGATAGTGAATAATTATTTATTGATATTTGTAAATAAAAAAGTTGCTTAGATTAAATCCAAACTGAGAGGTTTGTTCCTTCTACTTCTAACACTATTACTATATATACATAATTGAGATTCCTCAATTCCTCAATTTTTTACACCAGAAATTTTGGAATTCTTGGAATTCTGCAATTTTTTGAGAGGAATCCTGAAATTCTGAAATTCTTTGATTTCTTGTATAAGAATTCTAAAATTCCTGGAATTCTGCAATTCTTCTAAAAAAAATTCTAGAATTTCATATTTACTATGACTATTTTTGATTGGCTAATTTATATGTTAATATATTTCTTATATTCTACTAGTAATATTATTCTCTCTTTTAATATTAAGTTCTGTTAAGATCTCTTAATTCCAATTTTCTGTTTCTGAGTATTTTTTGAACTTTTTTTTCAAGAATTACTTGTGTTAACTTATTCTGTAATTTTTCAAATTGGGCTTTTGTTATTTTTTTTATTTGATTAATGGTAATCAAATTTATTGCTGGATTGAGTAAAATTTCTAGTTGATTTTGAAATCTGACTTGTAATCAATAGATAGTTTATGCTTGTGTAGTTAGATTGTTCTTTCCCAAAAATTGTTTAAGTTGTTATAATATTGTTGTATTAAATAGTCATTTTGTTTTATTTGTATATAAATTCTGAATATTTAAATGTTGTTTCAAGTGAAAATAGCAAAAGTTTCTTGAAAATTGTTGTGTTCATCAATTCCATGTTTTTATTATCAACTCTTAATATTGGGTGACTTTTGGTTGTGTTTTTATTGCCAATTTCATCTTTGTAATTATTTTGTCAATAGTGTTTTCTGTTTTTCTCTGTATTTTATCTCATGGTTCCTTTTTGGTGTTTTTGTATCTAATAGTTTGTTGATTAATTGTAATTTTTATCACTTATTGTTGGATTAGTTAAAAAAGTTGTTGTGCTAATAAGTAAATGTTGTCAGTAATTTCTATTTTTTCTGATATTTTCTATTACGTCTATCATGTCTTTATATTTTTTTTTTGTTGCTTTATTTTGACATGTTGGTGTCAATAATAATGATTGGTTTTAGATCTTGTAAAATCTTATCTGGTCGGACTATTATTTTTTGTACTTTCAATTGTAGAATATTACTGACAAATAATGATGCTATATTGTGATATAATTTTAGTCAATCTTTATGTGCTGCTTTGGTTAAGATTTTGTTGTTTAATCTTAATTTATAAGCTCTATTTCTTAGAATTTTTTCTATGTAAAATGGTCCATTCTATTTGAGGTCAAATTTTCACTCTATTGTTTTTCTGCTTTGGGATTATGTAATAATACTTTGTCTCCAATTCTGAATTCAACTGGTTTATCTGGTTATTGGTTATTATGTCTTTTTTTTTGTTTTTTTTGTGACTTTTGGATGTTATCAGCTACTCTTTGCCATTTGTTTTCTAGAATTTTTATCAAGTCATATGTTCTTTTTAGCAATGTTTTCTGAAAATTGTCTTCAATTATTAGTTCTGTTGGATATGTATTGACTTCTATCTCAATTAATAATATTGCTGCTTTACTATATACTAATTCAAATAGTGTTGCTTGTGTAGTGTCTTACTTTATTGTCTGATAAGCAAATAATACTAATAGTATAAACAGATCCCATTTGTCCTGGTTTTCTTGGCTGATCTTGGCTATTGCTTCACACAATGTTCTGTTGAATCTTTCAACTAACTCATTTGTTTGTGAATGTTATAATGATGATAATGGTCTTTTAATTCCAAATCTTTGACTTAGTTTTGCTAATGTTCTATTCACAAAGTGAGTTCTTTGATCAGATAACAATTCTTTTGAACATTTATGTTAGCAGATTAAATTTTAATAAATGAATTCAGCAATAGATTCTGCATTTGCTTTTCGAATGAATTTTGCTTTTGGCTATTTAGTGAGATAATTTATGACTACTGCAATATATTTGTTGCCTCTGCTGATGATTGTTAATGGTCTGACTAAGTCAATTCCAATGCAATTAAATGGTTGTTTTACTTTGATTGGTCTCAATAGTTCATTGGGTTTTGTTCCTCTTCTTCTCTGACAAACATCACAATTTTGAACATATTGGATGATATTTGGATACATTAATAATTAATAGTATTTTTTTCTGGTTTTTTCTATGGTTGCTTCTTTGTCAAAATGTTCTGCTGTTGAATCTGAGTGCATGTTGAATAATATTGTCTTTTTTTCTGATTCTGTAATTACTCTGATTGGTTGATCTGGATTTCTTTTGTTTTTTTGGTAAAATATATTTTGATGGTTGATAAAATATTTTGATTGTTGTTTTATATTGTTTTGTTCCTTTTGAAATAATTTCTTCTTGAACTGTTGAGTATTTATATAGTGCTGAAGTTGTTAATATTTTTGTGCATTTATCTTTTGTTATATTTTTGTTTTTGACTGTTTAGATTTTGTTATATTTTTGGATTAAAATGTTTTTAGATTTGTCTTATTTATGATAAACTGTCAACATTTCTATTTTCTTTTCCTTTTTTCTAATGTACTGTATAATTAAATGATGAAAGTTCTATCTTCTATCTGACATAGTAATCATCTCCAAATTTTTGCTTTTGGATTGAAGTCAATCTTTTATGATTAGTATAAACATCAAACTTTTGACTTAAGTATTTTTTCTATTAATAACAGTCCAATAGATAGCTAAGTGTTTTAGTACTGGGGTTCTATAGTTCTTTTCAGCTGGATTTAAACTTCTGTTGGCATAAGCTACTGGGTGTTCTCATCCATCTGGTTTTTTCTGAAATAGTACTGCTCCCAATGCTTAACCCAATGTATTTGTTGTGATTATAAATAGCTTACTATGGTCTGAATAGATCACTACTGGAACTTGAATAAGCTTTTTTCTTAATGTATCAAAAGCTTCTTGCTGGGTTTTTGTCCAATTATACTTGGTGTTCTTTGTTTGGAGCTGGTGTAATAGCTGAGCTATTTTAGAAAGGTTTTTGATAAAGTTGCAGTAGTATCTCACAAATCTCAAGAATGCTCATAATTTGGTCAAGTTGGTAGATATTAGAAAATTTTTAACTATCTCAATTTTGTCTGGATTCATTTTGATTCTATTTTTGCTTACTACATGTTCCAAGAATTTTATTTCTGTTTTTCCAAAGAAGCATTTGTTGGTATTTAACTTTAATTCTACTCTTTTTAGTCTTTTAAATACTTGTTGTAGATGATGCAAATAATCATTGAATGTTTTGGAAAACATGTTGGTGTCATCCAGATATACAACTACTAATTTTTATAGCAGTTCAGTATAAACTATTTCCATAAGTTGTTGAAATGTGGTGGGAGCATTCATCAAGCCAAATGGCATAATTTCAAATTCAAAATTCTCTTCTTGTGTTGTAAAAGCCATTTTCTCTTTATCTTCTGGTTTTATGGCTACTTGTTAATAACCACTGTTTAAGTCTAAAGTTAAAAGCCATTTTTTTCTTTCAAAACCATTGAAAAGTTCTTGAATTTTTGGAGTTGAGTAGCTATCTCTCTTGATTATTCTATTAAGTTTCCAGTAATCCACACAAAAGTGGATTTTTCTATTTTTCTTACAGACTAATATTACTGGTAATAACCATGGGCTTATTAATAGTTGAATTAATCTATTGTCTAACATCCGATTGATTTCTTGATAAATAATCTCATGGCTGGCTAGTGGTACTTTATATGCTCTCTGTTTAATTGGCATCACATCTTTAGTTTTTATTTGATGCTAAATTATGTTGGTTCTGCCAAATTCATTTTCACTGGCAAAGATGTTATTGAAATTGTTAAGTAATATTTTAAGCTGTATACATTGTAGTGGATCTAGATTTCTCAAATTTATCTGTTCCAATTGTTTTGGTTAGAGCAAATAACATTTTTCTTGTCTGTATATTGTTTGTGATATAATATCCACATATCCATACAGTTGTGGAAAGTCTGAAATGGGATTTGGTAATTGTTCTTCAATTTTAGTGCTTAAATATTCAATGGTAGTTCTTTTTGGTATTTCAAGAACATTTTCTGTTGTATTATAGATGGGAATTTTGATATGTTTTGAACTTTTGGCTAATATGTAAAGATTGGTAAGTCTAATTTTTCCTGATTTACACATTGTAGTTTTTGCTTCAAAAATTTGAGCTTGATTTTTTACTTTCTTTTCTATGGCTAACATGTACTAGTTATATGGTAGAATAAAAATTGATTGATAATTGAAAATAATTTCTCTTTTGTCAATAACTTCTTCCTCTGTTATATTAACTAGTATATCTATTTTACCCATAGATCCAAATTCACTAATCTCTCTTGTTGTTATTCTTAATTTTTTTCTGTTTCTCACTAATACTAATTGAGCTATTTTAATCAGAGGCAAAAATATTGTCTGTGCTATTTTTTTGTTTGGCTCTACTATATAGGCCTTTTTTGAGTCATTTTAGAGCATTGCAATAATATTTCTACATATTTTGCATCAATTATTTCTCCTTTGATATTAATTTCTCTTTTTACTAAACTACTTCTGAATGCTAACTGAACTATCATTGTTGCCAAAATTTTTAATGCTACTTTTAAATCAATGTATATGTGTAAATGTGGTTCCAATTTGATGATTTTTTTCTTCAGATATCTCAGATCAAATCCTGTATCAGTATTATGTGCTTGTTTTGGCATAATATTTTCATTATTATCACTGAATCATTTAAGTTTTTGCTTCTTGATAAGGTCTGGGAGCACAATATATTGTTCAAGATTTAAGTCTGAGTTTGAATTGTTGTTATTTTGGTTGCTATTTTAGATGGAACTGGAACTGGTGTTTTTATCATCTTCATTGTTAGAATTTAAATTGGGATTGAAAATAGATTTCGATTCAGATGCACAGCTGCTGATTGGTTCTTTTTTTTCTAGGATTGTGTAGATTATGTATAGTGGTAGATTATAAATAAGGTCATACTTATTACAATATTAGAAGTTACATGGGATTAAGCAGTATTGACATAGTCAAGTGTTTAGTTGTTTTAAACATTGCTTTTGCTCTTCTCTTGTTGGTGTCAGATGTTAGTAGTGCTTGTGGAATTCTTTAAGATCATCCTTAATATTGCCAAAAACATTAAACATTAGAATATATTCGAGTTCTGGAAGGATTAATAGATTGTTTTTAATTTTTAACAACTCACTGGTTGTGGCACCTTCTGTCTTTGTGCTTGCTATTTTTCAGATCTTATGTTTATTATGGGAATATTTTTCTAACCATCATAATGCTTTTTTTTAGGTGTTGTTAATTAGAATTCCTTTGCATATCCAGTCATTTATTAGAATGGTATATTGGCATGTTTCATCACATGTTCCTTCATGCCCAAAAATGTCATTCCACATTTCTTTGTTAAACAAAATGGTTCCACAGGTGAAACAAAATTTGTTATCTCATTTTCCTTGTCTTTTTGGTCGTCTAAACCATTCTATAACACATGGACAGCAATAGAATTTTGTTGCCATTGTGTATTCTTTATTATTGCCACAGCATACACCTATTGATAACAATTTTTTGCTGCAATCGATGCATACTAGTTTCAGTTGGCAATAGTTAGATGATTGTGGTAAAGTGTAAGTATATGGACTATAAGTGGTAGTTAATATTGGGTTTTTTTTTTTTTTTCCTTTTCCTTTATTATTATTTTTTTTCCACTCCCAATTTGGCAGCAGTTCATTATGATTGCTGTCATTCCACAATGTTTGGTTGGTGTTTCAAATAAGTTTTTCTTTTTGCTTTCTCTTTCTGCTGTTATCTCAAATCAAAATTGGTGATAGCTTGTTGTGGTTTTTGTTAGTCCAGAAAACTTGGTAAGCTTCTTAGATAGGTTTTTTTTTTGTCATCAAACTTGATGAGTGGTGCTAGCACATTGGTGCTGGGTTTGAAATGATCACATGTTGCTGGTACTTGTATATGTTATCCATTCTGACTAAGTTGTAACTCCTAAGTGGTTTATTCAAGCATCATATTTGTTTTGGACAGCCAATCATTATCAACAAATGCTTGGTATTGGGTGGCTTTTATAACTAATACCTTGATTGGTATAATAATGTCATTGACTTCAATAAATAAGTTATTTATTTTATCAATAAGAGTCTTGGTGGCTCTATCAGCTATAATTATCCTTGCACTAGCAGCTCAATCAACTCAGTGACCTAATTGGTTTATAAGTTGTCTTATAATAATACTGCTAGCTGATCCACTATCTAGGATCAGTTTGATAAAGTGGCCATTAACTTTGACATCAGTGTATATTGTAGTAATGAATTTTTCTTCGAATGTGGCTTTACTGAACAAAAAAATTTCTAACAGTTTCTTGATTTCAAAGAAAAATATAGCTGTAAGTGATTTGTCTTCTATAACAGTGGCTGGTGAAATGTTGTTGATAGGTATTTGGTTGTAGTTGGTTTTCTGGTTATTGGATAAGATGTCTTCTGGGGTTACTAGAAGACTTAAATAGTATTGAAAATTTGGGTTTTAAGTGTACTCAGTGTCTGAATTCCACTGTCAAGATCCTAATTATTGGGTTAAAGAACTGGAGATTGGTTGATGAACTACTATTGCTGATCTCCAGCTTTGTTGTGTTATTCTCAGCCTTTGGGTTTCATTTTGAGATAAGTTTTGTGGTGGTGTTTAAGTTTGTTAAGACTGATATATTACTTGTGGCTGCAGTTGATATATTATGGGTGCTGAAGTCTGATATATTGGCAGTTGATATATTGGTTGCTGTATTATTAGTAAGTAATTTTGATGGTATGGTTCTGAATTTGGTTGGTAACTCGGAGTTTGAAACTGGCAATCAGGGTTTCAATATAGATTTCCCAATCATTGGTTATTTAAGCAACAGTGGCAGTTAATTTGTAAGTGTCTTTGTTTTCCACAATAGTGACAATTACATGTTTTTTGTTGTCATTGTTGATTGATTGAGGATGAGGAATGTGACTGATTTTGGAAACGATTTATGTTTCCTGAATTATTGCATCATTGTAGTGGCTGATAAATTGCACAATTGTCAGTTAAGTATTTTTCTAGTTTCTGATTAATTAAATTACTGAATTGTTTTAATTTAGAATTCAATTCAGATGATCTATTCATTATTAGATTAATGGCTTGGGCATGATTGGCTTCTAATTCAGTGGCTTCAAAATCTCTGGTATGGGTAATTATAGCTTGAAAATTGGCTGGATGTAATGGATGTACATGTGCAATATGCTACTGTGTAATCTGTGGATAAACTGATTCAAAATTTGGGCTACTGTGAAATAATCAGTGTCAATGGCTTGGATTTAGTATAGATTTTGATGAAACTATTTCAAGTAAATGGTAACTGTTTCTGTGTCTTCTTGCTTAATAGTAGTAAATGTATTAGCCAAGCAATTAATGCTGTTGTTATTACTAAAATATCTTAGAAATTCTAGCTTGAATGCATCAAAAGTTTGGAGTTTTTAATATCACAAGTCAGCAGTATCCTAAAGAAAATATGGAATGACTTGAAAGACTTTTGTGTCATTTTATCTATTGGCTGTGATGGCTTTTTTAATATTGTTGAGCCATATTTGGATGTCATCTTTTTTACCTGTGAACCTTTCAAGTTTTGCTATTGGGGCATAGACTATTGGATCTAAGTTTGGTTGTTGTTGTTGTTGTTATTGGAGTGGTAACTGAATTTGAGGTTGTGGTGGTGGCTGTTGTTATGCAGCAACTGGTGGTGGGTTGATAACAATTACTAAAGATAAGTGTTGTTAATTATTAATGTTAGAGTTTAGATTGTTCTGATTTTGCTAATTATTAGGGTTAGTATTGTTCCAATTTTTCTGAGTTTGAATATTCAGGGTTTCAATTTCCAGGTTTTCTACAATCAGATTCTGGTAATTAAATTTCTGATTATTGTTCTCCTTTTCTTCTGATTTGGTTATTTTCCAAGAACTTGTGGCTTTGAAATCTGGTTAAAATGGTGGTAATTGAAATTCTGATGGTGTTGGAGATTGTGATTTGAATTTTTCAAAGTAATTACTGTAAGTTCCTAACAATTTTGCTTTTTTTTGTTTACTTTAAAATAGGAGTTGTTCAAATGTTGATATTGTGTTTGATGTAGACATGTTTGCTAACAAAATATTGATGGCACTTTCAGATGTATAGTGATATGATGATTTAGTTGGTGATTTAACTCTTGTTTTCTTCCAAGTGGATAGTTGTATCTCTTGGGGTATTACTGTTGGTGTTTGTAGTTTTTCTTTACTCTTATTTGTGTAAGTGATTAGATATCTTTGCTGAGTGTGATATTCAATTTTTTTATTGATTTTAGTAAAGATTGCTGTGAAGTTATAGTTTGTTTGTAGGCTGGTATTTTGAATTAATTCATTGTAAAAATTTCTACTTGCTAAATTGGTTTCTATTAGTACTTTTAACAAATATAAAATTCTTTTGTTGACATAAAAGTTGAAGGCTAATTCTGCTAATAGGTAATTGTTGGTTAATTCCAAATGTAGAAAGTAGTATTGGAATAAGAATTTGGTAAATCCTAAATAGTTTGTCCCTATTTTTTTTAGTTCTGCCACTTTTAGATGGTTGTGTGTTGGTACTGGTTTTCTGTAGGATTATATCTTACAAAGAGCACCAAATATTATAGGTAATTATTTGGAGTCTCAAAGCAAATAACAAACCTGTAACTTGGTGTTTAATAGCTTGAAATAGTTGGTGATATCTGAAGATTGTTAGTATCTGAAGGTTTTGGTTAAGTTTTTTATATAATAAACAGAGATTCTTATAGTTGGTTTTGGTTGATTTCTCAAGTCATTTTCCCAATTTTTGTCTTCAGCATGGTGGCTGGTTTAATCTAACAGTCATGCTCTTCTGGTAAATTATCCATTAATCTATATATAATTCTACCCTTATTTCTAGGTCTTTTACCAGGCTATTCATAATGTCAATAACTCAGTGTTTTAATTTTTTAATCAATTAGTACACAACAAATAAAAATACAGAAAAAAAAATAAAAGAGATAACAAAAAAAATAAAGAAAATAAACCAAGGCAATTGCAAGTTAATATCTCATCAATAGCCATGATCAAGAGTTATTGTTTTAGTGTGGTTAGATATCAATTACTATCAACATGAAGTGTTAATAGTGGGGAATAAATTAAGATAGTAAATAATTATTTATTGATATTTGTGAATAAAAAGATTGCTTAGATCAAATCCAAACTAAGAGATCTGTTCCTTTTACTTCTAATACTACTGCTATATATACATAATTGAGATTCTTTAATTTCTCAATTTTTCACACCAAAAATCCTAAAATTCTTGGAATCCTGCAATTCTTTTGAAAAAAATTCTGGAATTTTGCAATTCTGTAATTTCTTGTATGAGAATCTTGAAATTCCTAGAATTTTGCAATTATTCTGAGAGAAATTCTGAAATTCCACATTTACTACAGCTACTTTTGATTGGCTAATTTATATGTTAATATATTTTCTATATTCTACTAATAATACTGTATATTAATCTCTTAACACAAATTTCTTACAAACTATTGTATACAGACTTATATCTGAAAAAAATCTAGAAAGTGTTCACAAAATAATAAAAGAAGACAGATCACAAACTTTTACCAAAGCAATTCAATACACAAATACTTTAATTAAAATTTTTTTTTAAATATTAACATCCTAAACACATGTAAAAGCATGATCAGAGAACTCCATTTTATCACACAGCAAACATAGTATACCAGAATATCATTTATCATACAATTTTTTTTAACTACTATTAGTAGTCATTTATATATAGCTTTTATTAAATATATACACAGATTAGAAGACTTTCAACTAATAAACTCAGAAAACATATGTAAATCAGAATATTATATTCTTACAGTAGTAGTTTAATCTATATCTTTAGTTAATTCAGAATTACATTATGACCAGAACCAGTTTCTTAATAAATATAACAAATAGATCTAAACAAATTTCTAATAAAATAATAAGTATTGCCTAATACAACAGTATTTTCAGCAACCCAAAAACATTTTCGCACTTCTACTAACAAAAAAAAAGAAAAATAAACAGTTTTATCTACTATAGCATTAGTCTTTACATTATTAGACACTTTTAAATAACTTTTGACTTTTACTTATCTTACTATAAAATTCTTATCTCTAATCAAATTAACAATATGTTTTTTTTCTAACCAACAACAATTATAAAAGTCTAATACAACAAACAACATCTCAAACACACATGTATTAATTGCAACTTGGCTGTTAAAGTACAAAATTATCATGCAGAAAAATGGAATACACTTTAAGAACAGAGCAACAGTCTGTAATTCAGCCATAGTAGATGACAAAAGCCTATATACTCCAATTTCAATATCTATATCTATAGCAAAAAAATACACAGCTGTTTACTAGTTATATTAGCAAAGCCACCATCTTTTAATAAATTATCTGTATAAACATCAAATAAGCCAAACCAAATTTCATGTAAACTATTCCAAATGTTAAAAAACCTCTTGGATTCCAAAATTTTTAAGTCTAATAACTGATTGATTTTAGCAAAATTACTCAACAAAAAATTTTTATCATGCAAAAATTTAGATATAAACTCAAACCAATAAAACACAGGGCCTTTAAGATCTAATATTTTCCATCAATAAAAAGTCATCCAGTTCATTACAACACTTTTTTTATCAAAAAACCTATTACTAAAAGCAATTTCAAAGTGTTTCAAAGAATAAACAAAGCCAAAATACAAGATCTTCCCTAAAATTACTGACATAGAAAAATTACCAGAACTATAAAAAGCATTAAGAAGATTGTTTATCAAAATAACTTATTAGCAAAAAAAAACTTTATCACCCCAGCTAAAAAATTGTTTACTAGACTAATATATAACTTGATAAAAAATTGCAAAAAATTTAGAAAAGTTCAATTTATAATCTGTAAATTTAAAAATCTATGATTAAATAAATGTCCAACTAAAAGCATTAGAAAAAAAAATCAAGATAGTCAATTTTCTTTCAAATTGCATTTGCTTAAATGATTTCAGACCATACAAAAAATAATGATGTAAAACCTTACTAGAGAGATTATGGAGCAAGCAGACTTTAAACTTAAAGCTTTTTCTAATTATATTATTTTATTTGTAACACATACTTGATAAGACAAAACTAAACTAAGTTCTATAACTAACTATGGATTGCAGAACAACTAATACCAAATAAGAGAACTGCTTATCTATAATAGCTTTCCTGAACACTACATTAATAAAAAACTGAACATCAGAATAAGTCTTGGCTATACTTGGCTTGGACAATTCTTTAGTCAACAAAAAGATTCTTAAAAATTTATGTGCTTTACTCTTTTTAGCAATTAAAATCAACTGACTGCTAATATTTAAAAAAACAATTCTAACATTCTGATTAATAGAAATAGTTACTATTTTTTCATTGTTGATCAAAATATTATTGATTATAAAAAATTCACTAAAAATGTTCAAAGTATACTGTATAGAAGTCTGACTATTCCTAATTCAAATTGTATTATTAACAAATATACCAGCTGTGAAAAAGAAGAGCATCTTATTACTGTTTTCAATCCTGCCAGTTTTTGCCATAAACTTAATATTAATTCAGTATTTATACAACTGTTTATGTCTTTTAATTTCACACAAGAGTGAATTGTAAAAAATTTACTACAGAAAAGACAAGAAAACTTTATTTTAATCCAATCTATTGTGCACTTTATAACCACCCAAAAAACCAAAATTAGTTATCACTCTATTGACTCTATTTTTGTGTATACTGCCAAAAAATTTGATAAATTTATTACACATTTGATTCCATCACAAGCTAGTCTTTAAATGGTGTCAACCAACTGAGTCATATGCTTTGCACATATCTTGTGAGACCAACTAGAGTTTCTTATTTTTTTTTAAAGCATTTTTAATTATTAATCTAACAACAAACACAAAAAACTAAGTAAATATACTCTTTAAAACCAAAAAATTATAATTATAAAGAACATTAAACTTGTTACATGCAAATAAAATCCAATTAGATAAAATCTTAGAAACAATCTTTCTGGCAATTTTAATCAAGGCAATAGGTTGAGTATTAATGAGAACCTTATTCCAATCATAAAATTTAGGAATTATTAAGATCTAAGTTTTTTTCTATAAAGCAAATACACTACCAATAGACAAACATGTATTCAACAAATCCAAAAAACATTTTATTATCTTATTGTTATTATGCTTCTAAAGTTCATTAAAAATGCCAGACAAGTTAACAGCCTTGCCATTAAGCAAACTATTAATAACCAAAAACAATTTTTCTATACTGACTTTTCTTATTACACCAGAAAAAACATCATCTCTTATGTAATTTAACAGTACATATTAACAAGCCCAAAGATCAGATATTGTTACAAACACAATCTTCTTCCTTATCCAACTTTTCATAATCATATAAACACTGAGCTTTATCTCTTCTAGCTTCAAAATTAGCTTACTATCTACCATTAAATAATCCAAAACTACTTTGTGAAAAGCTGATTCAAAATGCTCTTAATCATACCATCTTTATTAGAACTAAAATTTTTTATGTGTTTCTTAATTGCTTTTTTGATAACCACCTCTTCAGCCAATTTTAACTTGTATATCTTAAATCTTCTGTACTCTTTATAAACAGATGACAAATATTTAATGATATTCATAAACTTTTTACTATTTCATATTATGTTTACAATTATAATAGTCTTATTTCTACCCAAAGTTGACCATTTTTTAATAAAACAATCAAATCCAAACATGTTATCTAAATCTAACTTTCTAACAATTTTGACAATCAAAAGTTCTAATCCAAAAAACTTAGAAAACTGCTTGTTTTTTGAATACTAAAATTTACTGAACCAATGTTTTGAAAATATTTTATCAGTATCTACATAATATTCAAATCACTACAAGTCTTAGTATTTGAAAACTTATTCTCTATTACCAAAAGCTTGACAGAAAAGCATTCTTTAAATTGTATTTACTTGGCATAATCTGTATCCTTAATTTTAAACTTTCAATAACTTTTATTAGCTTGTTTGTATAAGTCATTTAAATAAACACCCAAGAGCCTATCCAAATCAATCAACACTAAGACAGCTTTGTGATTTGTGTTGAAAAATGTGAACACAGAATTAACTTTTTTGACACCTTTTAAATTGCTCCAAGTTAAAGCTTTAACCAATAAATACCTACTAAATAAGTTGACCAAATCCAAATTCAAACAAAATTTAAAACTTGTACTTCTTTTTAAACTATTTTTATTGAAGTTTCTACCCACTACCATAAAAGTATTGGAGTTAACTGTTTTGGCAATAAAAAAATTGACTTTTGATGCCTGATTAAATCTTACTTTAGCAAAAGCATTAACATATAAACTTAAGATTATAACTAACAATTTCTTTTTAAACAGAAGCCTTACTGAAATAATTTAACCAGGAATTTTCTCTACCTTAAAAACATATTAAACCAAAAAATTGTTTACAATAATAGTTATCTTAGTACTAAAAAAATTTTTATCTAAACCAGATATGAAAATCTGCATCTTATCAAACTTGTTTAATAGTTAAAGCCTAATATTAGATTTCAATTTTGTTTCTGTGATAATTAAAATCATATTACTCAAGTTTACATACCAATAAACACTGTTTTTCTGCTTTGTAGGAATGTTAAGACCTTGAACATAACATGTAGTAAACTTCCAAACTAAATCAGTTATTTAAATAAAAAAAATGTTAAAAAATCTGAACCAGTATACAATTAATTTAATCTCACCAAAACTGAACTGACAAAAACTTTAAAAACCACTATTTTAGATTTAATCTATCTATCTTAATAGTCAAGACTTTTAAACTGCTCAAACCCAAATTTAAAACCATATTATTTGCAATTGAAGAAAAAAAAGCAAACAGCTTAAATAAATTGTTCAAAGTCATATCCAAATTTAACCCTAAATTCAGAAAAACAAACACATCAAAAAAAAATTAAGAAGTGGACACCAAGAGCACCAGGTCTATACTGCTTAGTTTTTACACAATACTTAAGATACTTGATTAGCCAAAAGCTCTAAAAAACGTTCTAAAAAAGCCAAGTAAACACTAATATATAAATTATTTTAAGCAACTATAAAACTTTTTTTAATATATAATCTATTAAAAGAAAAGAATTCAAAACCAAAACTGGAGTATTATTAGAAATGACAGCAAATGAAACCATCTGTGTCCAAGATTTGTCACCAAAGGCAGCAAGATAAAAGATAGAAACACTTTTTTGTATACAATTTAGCCAATTAAAGACAATTTGCATCTAAAGCAATTCTTTTAAATATTTTCAAAAGCTTAAAAGTAAATGTATTTAGTATATCACACATTAAAGCAAAATGTTTAAACTTCCCATACTTTTTGCATCAAATCAAATCTATTTTAGTTCAAGATAGTTTTATATTACCAAAATTTGGCTTTATACAGAAAACAAATTTTAATTTCTTATTAAATTTAAAACCAATTATTGTACAATGGATTTTATTGCCAGTCTCAAATAATTGATTAATAATACAAGTATTTTCATCAGCTTTTTTCAAAAGAAATTCAAGATTATAAGTAGTGGTTTCCATGAAAAAAGTAAATAAAAGCACCCTAAAACAATCTCTAAACATCTAAGTACTACAATTTTCTATGGCCATAGCCACATGTACCAAATTCTTCCCAATTAAGAAAAACTATTTTAATGCCAACTGTTCAGACTAATTTAATTTGATAAATTCTACTACAGTTTTTTGTTATAACCCAATTAGTTATAATCAGATTAACACTATTTTATCAAACTCAGTTATTGCAATAACAATCATTCTTTTAACATATCTATAAGAATCTTCTTGATACTACAGCTTAATTTGAATTAATTTTTTGTTTTTTAAGATTGCTATTTACTTTGATTCTTTTTTTCTTAGCCAATAATACAGTCTTTTCCATGCTTTTTTCTAATGAAAACATAGATCTAATGATCTTTTTAAATTTTGAGGGAATAATAGTCTTCCCAAAACTATTAATTGCTGAAAAATTTTTCTAATAAGCTAAATTTTTGCTGTTGCTAATTTTTTTTTATAGCTAATAGATTAATGTCTAATGTAAAAAATTTCTTAACAGTTACTTTGATCTGAGTTTTTACTATTTTAAGGTCAATCCACTTTTTGTCAAGAAAAATATTAAGAGAAAAAAAGAGAGAACTTTTTTTTTATCTATTATAAGGTCAATTATATTAATAAAAGAGCCACTATTCAAACTCATATTAATTTTTCTAGCTTTGGAAGTTGTTGCAGTCAAACCATGAAGAAAACTACTACCTGAATTTACTATAGTATTACCAATCTTATTATTACTAAACACACTATTTATATTCAAATATGACATTATTAACAATATTAAGTTTGATTAAAAAAATTTTATTTTATTTTTAGAGTATTTAATATTGCCAACAGAGATCTTTTTTTTTGAGAGAAAATACTAACAACAGAATCATAAAAAACATCTTTAAAAGCTTTTTTTTTTAACATATTACTATTTAAAACAGTCTTTAAATTCATTATAAAAGGATTATTACCTTGAAAAATATTGAAAATAATATAAATAGGAAGACAAAATAAAAAAATTTTTTTCAAAAAAATTGCTCTTTGGAAAATTTAGACATAAGAAAAAAATAAGTTTTTTTTATTAAGTATTAATTTTATGCAGTTTACAAAATATAAAGATTTATATAAAATATATTAATTGATAAAAAATTTGTTAACATAAAAATACAGCAAATGCTAAAATATTTTGTTAGATACTAAAAAGTTTTTTTAAATATTGGTCATAAATATTTATAAAATAAAAACTAATATAAAGATAAAACAATATTGAATTATTTTAATAAAAATTATCTTAGTATAAAATATAGCAAGTATTAAATTATTTTGTTAAATATTAACAAATTTTTTTTAATTATTAATTATAGATATTTATAAAACAAAAACTTATATAGAAGTAAAATAATATTAAGTTATTTAATAAAAAATATATTAGTAAAAAATATAACAAGTACTAAAAGTTTTATTAAATATAAAAAAGTTTTTTATTTTATTTTTTAGACCAAAAAAATCTTAATTTTTATAGTAATTAGAAAATATTTCACAATTTTTTATATAATAGTTTACATAAAGCATATTATTTATTAAAAATATAAATTAACAAATTAGTATTATTATAATATTATAATTAAAATTATCTTAATATTTAATATAACAGCAAAATTATTAAGAAAATATTTTTTTATAGTTATAAAACTCTATTAATTTTTTATATATAACTTTATAAACAAAGTTAATTAAACAGTTTATTTATATTAAAGCCTAAAAAATTGGTATTTTATTATATAATAATTATTATTTAGTGTTATAAATTATTATAACTGTTTTTATTTTTTGAATTTTAATTAATTTTTTTATTAAATTTACCAAAATTTTTAAAAATCTTAATTTAAAAAATTTAATATTTTATTTTTAATGCTTTTTAATATTTACTTATTTATAACAATTATGTATTAATAATTATTATTAACTTTAATAATAATTTATATCAATTTAAAAAAATATTTTACTAATTTTATAATAAATAATTTTTAATTTTACTAAATTATTAATGTTAATATCTAAAAACTTGTTAAAAAATAATTATAAAACTATATATTTCAATTATAAAACCAAAAACCAGTTTTTTTTCTAATTAATTTATTAATATTAATTTATTTATATATTTGTTTTTAGGCATTATTCTGAACTAAATCTTTTAAATTTATTATTAACTTTTATAAGTATTTTTTTTAATTTATTAAAATTGTAGTTTTTGTAATTATTAAAAAAATAAAACAAAAACTTTTGAAATTTTTTTTTTAAATAAATCACTTAATAATTAAATTATAATTTTACATAAAAAAATATTTAATTATTTATACTAACAAATATAAAGTTTAATTATTGATTTTTTTGATATTATAATATAAATCAAAGTAAAAAACTAATTATTAATTTGCATAAAAAATATATATTTAGAAATTGTTTTCTAAAAAAAATATTAATTTTTTTTAAAATAATAATAATAATAATTAGAATTCTAAAAAACTTTTATAAAAAACTAAAAAAATGCTTTGTGTAAATATTAATATTAGTAATAAAAACCGTTTAAATTTACATAAAATATATTAAAAAACAGAAATAAAACATAATCTGTTTATAATACTTTTAATAACAAATAAATTTTAATCATAATTTGAGTAATATAATTAGAATAAAAATATACTTTAAAAAATAACTATAAATTTAAGACTAATAAAAAGTTATTAAGTTTTAAATATAATTAAAACTTAAATATGCTTTAATAAAGACTAGAATTTTAATAATAGAAATAAAAATAATAAAAAATTAGACTAGAAAATTATATCATAAAGTTATTAAACTAATATTTAATTAATAAATTTTTTTTAAAAGTTTATAATTTGTAAAAAATTTCAAAAAAATAGACTATAAAACAAAAATAATAAAATTATATTAATATATTATAGAAAAAAAAAAAAAAGCTAATAATAAAATTAAACTATAGTTAAGTCAATTTATAAATTCTGATTTTTTCTATAATAAACTATTTAATAATTATAATATCTAATACAAAAAACTTTTAAATATTATAAAAACAATAAAAATAAATTGATAATTACTTTATTTTTTTAATTTTTTTTTATTAAGTATTTAACAAGTATAGCCCAATTACTACTTAAAGCTACAAAATCATATAAGTTCTTATATTAAGTGTGGCTCATGTATTTTCCATACATGACTAGCCATTTGGACCAATTAAGACAACACTAAACACCTAAATTAATTACAACAGAGAAGTTATATAAGAAGCTGAAATTTATACTAGATAGATGGGAATGCAAACTAAAACAAACATGGATGCCAAATCTAATGCCAAAATCAAAAACCTTACTAAGAGGCCATGAAAAAGCTAAACTAGACACTATTAGCACTGTAGATTTATCATGTGGCAAGAAACTCAGTTTTTTATAATGTATCTTTAATTTGGTAGTCAGCAGTTACATAGTAGATCTGTGACTCTTAGTGAAACCCCAGACCAAATAAATGATCAGAAATACATTATTGGAACTACTATCTATTCATTCATTATGAAACCTTTGGCCAAAGACATGTACAACTAATTAGAAAAATCAGTTTTGTACAAAAAACCTATTACCATACTTCTAACAGTACAGACACTTAGCAGATCATTCCAATAATCAATAGTCTTATCAATAAGATTTTTCCTGGTATGTGCATCATAAATACAAGAAAATATATGGTTAGAGTTTTTGACCAGACCACAGCAAATACACAGAACACTGAAATATTTCAAATTATACAGTCTTTTTCTTTTGACAACAGATAATTGGCAATACAAGACCTTTATAAAGTAAAACCTAAGCACCACAGAAACAGAGTTAGTGAACCCAAAACAACATTTACTATTGGGATATCACACATTAAAGATTTGATTTATATAAAACTTATTATACAGACTACTATTCACAAAACACTTAGTGCATTTGGACTCTCAATCAACAAAACTTATAGCATTAAAAAAACACTTAACAAAGTGACAAACATTCCCAGAAACAGGTATGTTTTTGATAATCAAGAAGTGGCATGACATATCTACAGGCAGCACAAAATTAGATTTAGTGGTAGCATCAACCAGAAGATCAGCACACTCATTGCCAACAACTCTAAAATAACTTTTGATCTTGTTCTAACTAATTGACAAGTTCTTAAATATAATTGTTTGATGGATACACTCCTTTTTTAACCAACATTTTTTATAAAAATTGGGACTTGTATTACTCCTAAGCAAGGCACAAACATTCAAAAAAGCTTAACTATCTATATACAAAATTACCAAACTGAACACTAGCACACAATTCAAAGCAAAAGTAATAGCCTATAATTCTGCTAAAGTTAAAGAAAGCAAATCATGCACCCCAACCCCAACACTTTTGTCTATGTCTAAAAAGTATGCAGCAGTACCACCATGAGCATTCACAGTACCAAAATTTTTGATTAAACTATCAGTATAAACAACAAAGAGATCTGACTCATATTCCAAAAAATGTCTACCAACAGAATTAACTTCATTCAAACAGTGACTGGGAATGAGACCAGAAGCAAGGACACAATCATAGACCAAGCCACTATTTTCAATAAAATTAACAAGCAAACTATACCAACTAGGAATGGGTCCCCTAAGATCCAGTCTCTTTTATCTGTAAAAGCTTTTTCAGGTAAAACACTTGTCATAATGGTCCAAAAGCTGGTTAGCAAAAACCAAACCAAATCTCTTAAGTGAATCTATCACACTCAGATATTGATCCAAGCCCAAAATATCAGCAACAGTAACACCACTACCAGCCCAAAAAACATTAGGCAGAAAACCACTTAAAGAAAGTTTGCATGAAGCCAAAGTATTGGTAACACCAGCTAAAAAGCAATTTAAGGAATTAATTGACAATGAGATCGGAAAATTAAGAGGTTGTTAAAGCATTCAGCTAATGATCTGCAGATTTATGGCTTAATGCTCGAACAACTTGCCAAGAATGCCTTTTAAATTGCCAAAGATCACCAAATTTGCTAAGGAATTCTTAGCTTGCACTTGTCTAAAAGTCTTAAGGCCATACAACTTGGGATAGGAGATGGCCTCATTTGGAAAGTCTCTAAGTAGATTGGTTTTTAGTCTTAGGCTTTTTCTCAACAATCTGTCTCATTTTTTATACACACTTAAAGAGGCATGGCTGAATTACAGCCTGTACTCAATAATAAGTTGTAGGACAACAGACACTAGATATAAAAACTGTTTATCAGATACCATTTTCTTCAAGACCAAATTTATAAAAAACTTAATATTCAATTAAGCTTTAGCAAGACTAGGGTTTGACAGATCATTGGTGAATAAAAAAATACCCAAATACCTATGAGACACATCTTTTTTAGCTATTGAAATGTTCAAACTACTAATCAGCAGATGGGGCACCTCTACTCTCCAATTGATAAGTATAGTGACAGTTTTATCTGTGTTGATTGAAATATTATTGATTTGGAAAAATTCACTAGCTATGTTCAAAATACAATAAGTAGTAGACATGCTATTTCCAATCCAAATAGTGTCATCCACAAAAATGCCAGCTGCCAAAAAGAAAGTCATGTTACTTTTATAATTCTGTCTATTAGTGCATGTAAAAAACTTGGAATTCATCTTGTAACCATAAGAGTTTTTATGTTTCTTAACTTTACAAAGCAAAGAGTTATAGAAAATTTTCCACAGTAAGGGCAAGAAAACTTTACCTTGATCCAGTCTATTACAGACAGTATAACTATCTGTAAGCCCAAAATTCATTATTACTTGATTAACCTGACCATTGTGTATATTTTTAAAGAACTTAATAAAACAAAGACACATCTTAATCCTAACCAAACTACTCTTTAAATAAAACTATTCCACAGAATTATATGCTTTGTGTATGTCTTAAAAAACCAACCATAGCTCTCTGTTCTTTTCTACAGCATTTTTAATAATAGAACCAACAGCAAATATGGGAATTTAAGTAAATGTGCTCTTCAGAACTGAAAAATTGTCACCACGCAAAACATTAAAATCACTACAGATTGAAAAGATCTTATCCAAGAGAATTTTAAACAAGATCTTCCAAGCAGTTTTAATCAAAGTAATCAGCCTGGTATTAGTAAATATTCCTTCCCAATTATATGACTTAGGTATTATCAAGACTCATGTCTTTTTCTAATATACAAACACAGTTTTTAAACTCATACATATGTTAATAATATCCAATAAACCACCCAAAATCTGTTCATTGCCATGTTTCTACAGCTCATTAGGAATATCAGACATATCAGCAGCTTTCTTATTAAAAAGATTTTTGACTACTTGCAGAAACTCATCAAGCTTGACATTATACATAACTTTAAAGAATACATTATTATCAATATGACTTAAGAGAGCATATTAACTGATTCATCACTCAGACATATGTTCAGGTACTACTTGCTTCCTTGTCCATCTCTTCATAATCAAGTCAACTATAGACCAGATCTCAAGTGGTTTCAGAACCAGTTTGTTATTAACCACTATTACAGATAATTATTTAAGGTCTTGAATTAAATAACAAACCTGTAACTTGGTGCTCAATAACTAAATTGGTGTTGGAAATCTGAAAGTGTTATGAATCTGAAGATTTTGGTTGAGTCTTTTGTATAATAAAGAGAGATTCAATTATTGTCTTCTTAGTAGTCTTTTGGAATTGCAATTCTATTAAATTTTTTTCTCAGAATAGTGGCTGGTAATTTGGCAGAGATGCTCTTTTGGTAAGCTATCCTTAATACTCAATTCCTATATACTTTTTTTGGGGTTTTTTACCAGACTATTCGTAATGTCAATAACTTAGCACTTTTAATCTTTTAATTAATTAGTAAACAAGAAATAACAAAAAAAGTAAAAGAAATACAAGAAAATAAAGAAATAAGCCAAGACAATAAATGTTAGTATCCCATCAATAGCCATGATTAAGAGCTATTGTTCTAGTGTGATCAAGTATTAATTACTATCAATATAAAGTGTTGATAGTAGAAAGTGAATTTGAGATATTGAAAAATTATTTATTTGTGATGTAGAAGGTTGTTTAGATCAAATCTAAACTAAAAAATCTGTCTTTTTCTATTTCTAATGTTACTGCTATATATACATAATTAAGATTCCTTGATTCCTCAATTTTTCACACCAGGAATCCTGGAATTTCTGGAATCTTGCAATTCCTTTGAGAGGAATCCTGGAATTTTGGAATTCTGCAATTCTTTGTACAAGAATCCTAAAATTTCTGGAATTCTGCACTTCCTTTAAGAAAAATTCTGGAATTTCACATTTACTATGACTACTTCTAATTGGCTAATTTATATGCTAATATACTTCCTATATTTTATGAGTAATATTATTTTCTCCTTTTAATATCAAACTTTATTGAAATTTTCTAATTCTAATTTTCTGTTGTTGAGTATTTCTTGAACTTTTTTTTCTAGAATTAATTGGGTTATCTTGTTTTGTAACTCTTTGAATTGGGCATTGGTTATTTTTTCTATCTGGTTAATAGTAATAGTGTTCATTACCAGATCAAGTAAAATTTTTGGTTGGTCTTAAAATGCAATGTGTAGCCAATAAATGGCTCTTGCTTATGTGGTCAAATTGTTCTTTCTCACAAACTGTTTTAATTGTTGTAGTATTATTGTGTCAAATAATTGTTTTGTTTTATCTGTATATAGGCTCTGAATGTTCAAGTGTTGTCCTAAATAAAAGTAAAAAAAGTTTCTTGGAAATTATTGTATCCACTAATCCTAAGTTTTTATAGTCAACTCTTGATATTGGGTGACTTTTGGTTGTGTTTCTATTGCCAATTTTACTTTTGTAATTATTTTGTTCACAGTGTTTTTTGTTTTTCTCTGTATTTTATTTTGGGGTCTTTTTTTGGTGTTTGTGTATCTAATAGTTTGTTGGTTGATTGTAATTTCTATTTTTTGTTGTTGAATTAGTTAAAAAAGTTGTTGTGCTAGTGAGTAAATACTGTCAGTAATCTCCATTTTTCTGCTGTCTTTTGTCACATATACTGTGTTTTTATATACTTTTGTTTGTTCGATTTTACATGTTTGGTTTAATAATTATAATTAGTTTTAAATCTTGTGGAATTTCATCTGGTTTGACTAGTATTTTTTGTACTTCTAATTGTAGAATATTATTGGTAAATGATGATGTTATATGGTAATAGTGTTTCAGTTAATCATCATGTGCTGCTTTGGTTAAGATTTTGTTGTTCTACCTTAATTTATAAGCTCAATTTCTAAGAATTTCTTCTATGTGAAATGGTCCGTCTCATTTGGAGTCAAATTTTCCACTCTATTGTTTTTCCACTTTGATATAATATAAGAGTACTTTGTCTCCAATCTTGAATTCAACTGGTTTCTCTGATAGTTGATTATTATGTCTTTTTTTTTGTTTTTTTTGTGACTTTTAGATGTTATTAGCTGCTCTTTGTCTTTTGTTTTCTAATGTCTCTATTAAATTATATGTTCTTTTTAACAATGTTTTTTGAAAATTCTTTTCTGTTATTGGTTCTGTTAGATATGTTTTGACTTTTATCTTAACTGGTAATATTGCTGTTCTACCATATACTAATTCAAATAATGTTGCTTGTGTAATATTTTGCTTCATTGTCCAATAAGCAAATAATACTGATGGTATAATCAAATCTCATTTGTCCTGGTTTTTTTGGCTGATTTTGGCAATGGCTTCACACAATGTTCTGTTAAACTTTTCAACTAGCCCATTTGTTTATAGATAATATGGTGATAATAATGTTCTTTTTATTCCAAATCTTTGACTTAATTCTGCCAATGTTCTATTCACAAAGTGAGTTTCTTGATCTAATAATAGTTTTTTTGGACATCCATGTCAACAGATTAAATCTTGATGAACAAATTTGGCAATGGATTCTGCATCTGCTCTTTGAATGGCTTTTGCTTCTGGCCATTTTGTGAAATAATTCATGGCTACTGCAATATATCTGTTGTCTCTGCTGGTGATTGTTAATGGTCTAACCAAGTCAATTCCAATACAATTAAAGGGTTGTTCCAATTTAATTGGTCTTAACAGTTTACTGGATTTTGTTCCTTCTCTTCTTTGACAAGCATCACAATTTTGAACATATTGGATAATGTTTGGGTATATTGATAGCCAATAATATCTTTTTCTGGTTTTTTCTATGGTTGCTTCTTTATGAAAATGTTCTGCTGTTAGATCTGAGTGCATGTTGAATAATATTGTCTCTTTTTTTGGTTTTGTGATTACTCTGATTGGTTGATTTAGATTTCTTTGGTTCTTCTGGTAAAGTATATTTTAATGGTTGATAAAATATTTTGATTGTTGTTTTATGTTTCTTTGTTCCTTTTGAAATAATTTTTCCTTGAACAATTGGATATTTATATAATGTTAGAGTTATTAATATTTTTGTATATTTATATAATATTAGAGTTATTAATATTTTTGTATATTTATATAATATTAGAGTTATTAATATTTTTGTATATTTATCTTTTGTTATATTTTTGGGTTAAAATGTTTTTAGATTTGTCTCATTCATGACAATCTGTCAGCATTTCCATTTTTTTTTCCATTTTTATAATGTACTGTATAATTAAATGGTAAAAGTTTTATTTTCCATCTGACATGACAATTATCTCCAAATTCTTGCTTCTGAATTGAAGTCAACTTTTGACTCAAGTATTCTTTCTATTTGATGACAGCCTAATAGATTGCTAAGTGTTCCAATGTTGGAGTTCTATAATTTTTTTTGGCTGGACTTAAGCTTCTACTGACATAAGCTACTGGATGTTTTCTTTCATCTGATCTTTTCTGCAATAGTACTGCTCCCAATGCTTGACCAGATGCATCAGTTGTGATTATGAATGGCTTGCTATAATTTGAATAGATTAGTACTGAGACTTGAATAAGCTTTCTTCTTAATGTATTAAAAGCTTCTTATTGAGTTTTAGTCTATTCATATTTGGTGTTTTTTGTTTGAAGTTGATGTAGTGATTAAGCTATTTTGGAAAAAACTTTGATAAAGTGGCAGTAGTATCTAGCAAATTCCAAGAATGCTCTTAATTCTGTAAGATTATTTGGTACTGGAAAGTTCTTAACAATCTCTATCTTATTTGAATCCGTTTTGATATCATCTTTGCTTACAACATGTCCCAAAAACTTGAGTTCAGTTTTGCCAAAGAAGCATTTGTTTGCATTTAATTTCAATCCTGCTCATCTGAGTCTTTCAAATACTTGTTGAAGATGATGTAGATAATTATTGAATGTTTTGGAGAACACATTGGTGTTGTCTAAGTAAACAACTACCAATTTTCACAATAGTCCAGTATAAACAATTTTTATCAGCTGTTGGAATGTGGCTGGAACATTCATCAAGCCAAATGGCATAACTTCGAATTCAAAATTTTTTTCTCATGTTATGAACACTGTTTTCTCTTTATCTTCTGGTTTTATAGCTATTTGCCAGTAACTGCTGTCTAAGTCTAGAGTTTAGAACCATTTTTTTTCTCCAAAAGTGTCAAACAGCTCTTGGATCTTTGGTGTTAGATAGCTATCTTTTTTGGTCATTCTATTTAGTTTTCAGTAATCCACACAAAATCGGATTTTTTTATTTTTCTTATAAATTAGTACTACTGGTGATGACTATAAGCTCATTAATGGCTGAATTAACCTGTTGTCAAGCATCCAATTGATTTCTTGCCAAATGATTTCATGGCTGGCTGGTGGTATTTTGTATGCTTTTTGCTTAATTGGCATTGTATCTCCAGTTTTGATTTAATGTTGAATGATGTCAGTTCTGCCAAATTCGTTTTTACTGGCAAAAATGTCATTGAAGTTGTTGAGTAACATCTTGAATTGTATCTGTTAAAGTGAGTCTAGATTTCCTAAGTTTATTTGTTCCAATTGTTTTGGTTGGAGCAGATAACATTCTTCTCATCCATAGATTGTTTGTGATGTGATATCTACATATCCACACAATTGTGAAAAATCTGGAATGGTGTTCAGTAGTTGGTCTTTAATTTCAGTGATTAAGTATCCAATAGTGGTTTCTTCTGGTATCTTGATGATGTTTTTCATGTTGTTGTAAATGGGAATTTTGATGTGACTGTGGTTTTTGGCTGGTATGTGTAGATTGACTAATCCAATCTCTCCTGATTTACAAAGTGTTGCTTCTGCCTCAAAAATTTGAATCTGATCCCTTATTTTTTGCTTTATGACTACCATGTACTGGTTATATAATGAAATGAAAATTGATTGATAGGTGGAGATAATTTCTCCCTTGTCAACAATTTCTTCTTCTGCTATATTAATTGATACATCTATTTTATCTGTTGATCCAAATCCCTGTATCTCTTAAGCTGTAATCTCTAATTCTTTCCTGTTTCTTACTGATACTAATTGGACTACTTTTACCAGAAGCAGGAATATTGTCTGTGCTATTTTTTCATTTGGCTCTATAATATAGGCCTTTTCTGAATGATTTTGTAGCATTACAATGATATTTTCTACATATCCTGTGTTAATTATTCCTCCTCTAATGTTGATTCCCTTTTTGGCTAAGCTATTCCTAGATGCTAACTGTATCATTATTGTTGCTAGAATTTCCAGTGCTATTTTAAAATCAATACAGGTGTGCAAATAGGATTCCAATTTGATGAGATTTTTTTTTAGATATCTCAAATCAAACTCTGCATCCATATTATGCGCACATTCAGACATAATACTTTTGTTATTATTGCTGAACTATTTCAGTTCCTGTTCTTTGGTGAGATCAGGAGTGCAATAAATGTTTCAGGGTTTGAATTGGAGTCTGAATTGTTGTTATTTTCATTGCTATATTGAGCAGAGCTGGAACTGTTATTTTCATTGTCATTGTTGTCAGAGTTTGAATTGGAATTGAAAATTGATTCTGATTCCAATGTGTAGCTGCTAATTAGTTTTTTTTTTCTGAGATCATGTAGATCATGCATGGTGGTGGATTGTAAATGAGGTCACACTCATTATAATATTGAAAGTCACATGGGATTAAACAGTAGTCATATAGTTAAGTGTTGATTTTTTCCAAGCATTGTTCTTGTTCTTCTTGAGTAAGTGCTAATTCTTGGTAATGTTCATGGAATTGTTCTGGATCCAAAAGATTTATGACTGGTTCTGGGTCCCAGTCAAGTTCTATGAGCTCTGGGAGATTATTTTTGATCATTTTTATTTCTTCTGGTGATACTTTTTCGATTTTGGCAAGAGCTATTTGCCAAATTTTATTATTATTATGTGGACATCCATCCAGACATTTTACAGCTCTTTTCTAAATGGCTTCTATTGGTGTTCCTTTTCTTACCCAATCACTTATTAGAATCATGTATTGACATGATTTGTCACATGTTTTTTCTCACCCAGGAATGTTATTCCACATTTCTTTGTCTAAAAAAGTTTCTTTACAAGCCAAACATAGTTCATTATTCTATTTTCCAATTCGTTTTGGTCTTCCAAAGTGTTTGAGGATGCATGGGTGGCAATAGAATTTTGTCACCATTGCATATTCCTTATTATTACTACAGCATATGCCTATTGATGACAATTTCTTGCCACAATCAATGCATATGAGCTTTGGTTGATGATAGATAAATTGTTGTAGTATGATGTAGGTGTAAGAATTATTAGTGGTGGTACTGGGGGGTATTGTTTCTTCTTCTCTTTTTTTTCCTTTCCCTTGTCAGTTTTTTCTTACTCCCAAGTTAATAATTTGTCCAGGTCATTGTTAGCTTCTCAGGCTTGGTCAACATTTCAGATAAGTTCTTTCTTTTGTTTTCCTTTTCTGTTGTCATCTTAGAAGGGTATTGGCAGTAATTTGTTGTGGTCATTTTCAGCCCATAACACTTGATAGGCTTTCCAGATAGATTTTTTCTCTTCTTTCTCAAATTCAATGAGTGGTGCTAGTGTGTTAGTGGTCCTGAAATGGCCACATGTGGCTGGTATGCATGTGTGTTAACCATTCTGACTAAGTTGAAGCTTCTGTATGTTCTAGTCGAGCGTTGTGTTGGTTTTAGACAACCAGTTATTGCCAATAAGTGCTTAGTACTGCATTGCTTCTATTACTAGAACTTTGATGAATACTATAATGCCATTGATTTCAATAGGTAGATCATTAATTTTGCCAATTGGAGTTTTAGTTGCTCTATCAGCTGTTATGATTCTGGCACTGGCAGCATGATCAACTTGGTAACCTAATTGGTCCATGAATTGTTGTGTGATAATACTGTCTGCTGACTTGCTATTTAATATGAGTTTGATGGGGTGGCCATCAATTTTAGCATCAGTGTATATGATGATAATTGGTTTTTCCTTGAGCATGACTCTATTGAACAAGAATGTGAATGTTAGTTCTTCAAGTTCAAATGAGAAGATAGCTGTAAGTGACTTATCATTGATAATAGTGACTGGAAGTATGTTGCTGGTGAGTGTTTGTTTGTGGTTGGGTTTTGTGTTGTTGGATGTAACATCTTCTGGAGTTACTAGGAGACTTAAATAGTTTTGAGAACTTGGATTTTGGGTATACTTGGTTCCTAAACTCCACTGGCATGTTCCTGATAACTGGTTTGATGAGCTGCAAATTGTTTGGTGAACAACCATCGCCGATTTCCAGTTTTGAGTGACTTTGAATCTGGGATTTCTTAATGTCATCTGAACTAAATTTGGAGTTGAGATTACTTATGTCTGATAAATTACTTGTGACTGCAGTAATTAATAGATTACAGGTGTTGTTGGTTAATAGATTAATGCTGGTGCCTGATATACTGGAGGTGAATATAATTGCTGCATTATTAGAGTTTGATAAATTGGCTGTGTTACTGAAGAGTAATGTAATTAAAGTTGATATTGTTCTGGTAATTGATTACTGATGTAATTTTGTGTTTGTAGTCAGCAATTAGAGTTTTGATACTGATTAGCTGATCTTTGGTTGCTTATTTTTTTGCAGCATTCAAATTGCAAATGTTTTTGTTTACTACAATAGTGGCATGCACAGGTTTTCTGTTGTCACTGTTGATTAATTAATGATAATAGACGCAATTGATTTTGGATGCAATTAGAGTTTCCTTAATTATTGCATCATTGGGGAGGTTGATAAATTGTGCGATTGTCAGCTAAGTATCCCTCTAATTTCTGATTGATTGATTCACTGAATTGCTTCAATTTGGAATCCAAGTTAGATGATCTGTTCATAACTAGATTTATGGCTTAAGTGTGGTTAGCTTTGAGTTCAGCTGCTTCAAAATCTTTGGCATTTGTAATGGTGGCTTGAAGATCTGCTAGATGCATTGGATGTATGTATTAAAGGATACTACTGCACAGGTCTTTAATGAATTGATTTAGGATTTGTGGTGCTGTGAAATAATCAGCCTGTATGGTCTGAATTTGGCACAAATTTCTGTGGAAGTGTTCTAAGTATGTAGTGACTGCTTCATTTTCTTTTTGCTTGATGGTGGTAAAAGTGTTTGCCAATCAGTTGATGCTATTATTATTACTGAAATATTATAGGAATGCAAACTTGAATGCATTAAAATCTTGGGGTTTATTAATCAAGCTTTGGTACCATGAATTAGTGGTATCTTAAAGAAAATAGGAGATGGCTTGCATGGCTCTGGCATTATCTTATCCATTGGCTGTGATGGCTTTTTCTACTTTGTTTAGCCACACTTGGGCATTGTTTTCTTTACTGGTGAACTTTTCGAGTTTTGCTATTGGAGTGTAAGCCATTGGGTTCAAGTTTAGTTGTTGTGATGATTGAAGTGATAATTGAATTTGGGGTTGCAGCTGTGGCTGTTATTGTAGAGCAACCAGTGATGAGTTGATGACAATTACTAGAGGTATGTATTGTTGATTATTAATGTTAGGATTTGGATTGTTTTGATTTTGCTGGGTCTGAAAATTTGAAGTTTCAATTTCTGGGTTTTCTGCAATTGGATTTTGATAATTAAACTCTTAATCCTCTTTTTCCTTTTCTTCTAATGCCATTATCTCCCAGAGACTCGTGTTTCCGAAATTTGGTTGAGGTGGTAGTAATCAAAATTCTGATGGTGTTGGCAATTGTGATTTAAATCTTTCAAAGTAATTGCTATAAGTTTCTAATAATTCTGCTTTCTTTTGTTTACTTTGAAATGGAAGTTGTCCAAATGTTAATGTCATGGTTGATGTGGATGTGTTTGTTAATGTGATATTGATGGTACTTCTGAGTGTGTGATAGTATGATAAGTATAGTAGAGATTCAATTTTTTGTTTCTTCCACATTAGTAATTGTATTCTTCTTGGTATTACTGCAGGTGTTTGTAATTTTTCTTTACCTTTATCTGTGTAGATAATGGGAAATTGTTGTTGAGTGTATTTTTTAATTTCTTGATTAATTTTTCTGATGATTGATGTAAAACTGTAATTTTATGGTAAACTGGTGTGTTAAATTAATTCTGTATAAAAATTTTCTCTTGCTGATTCAATGTTAACTGGTCTTCCAAGAAAATCTGTAATTCTCTTATTGACATAAAAGTTGAAGGCTAATTCTGCTGGATAATAGTTGTTAGTTAAGTCCAATTATTGGCTGTACTGTTGAAATAAGGATTTGGCAAATCTTAAATGGTTTGTCTCTATGATTTCTGATTCTGCCACTTTTGGATGGTTGTTGTTGATGCTGGTTCTCTGTAGAATTATATCTCATAGGGAGCACCAAATGTTACAGGTGATTATTTGGAATCTCAAATCAAATAACAAACCTGTAGCTTGGTGCTCAATAACTAAATTAGTGTTGAAAATCTGAAAGTATTATGGATCTAAAGGTTTTGGTTGAGTCTTTTGTATAATGGACAGAGATTCAATTGTTGTCTTTTCAGTAGCCTCTTGGAATTACAATTCCATCGAATTTTTTCTTCAGCATGGTGGCCAGTAATTTGGCAGAGATGCCCTTTTGGTAAGCTATCCTTAATATTCAATTCTTATATCTTTCCTTTGGGGTTTTTTACCAGACTATCTGTGACATTAATAACTTAGTGCTTTTAATCCTTTAATCAATTAGTAAATAAGAAATAACAAAAAAAGTAAAAGAAATACAAGAAAATAAAGAAATAAGCCAAGACAATAAATGTTAGTATCTTATCAATAGTCATGATCAAAAGCTATTGTTCCAGTGTGATTAAGTATCAATTACTATCAACATGAAGTATTGATAGTGGAAAGTGAATTTGAGATATTGAATAATTATTTATTTGTGATATGGAAGGTTGCTTAGATCAAATTTAAACTAAAGGGTCTGTTTTTTTCTACTTCTAATACTACTGCTATATATACATAATTAAGATTTCTTGATTCCTTAATTCTTCACACCAGGAATCCTGAAATTTCTAGAATCCTGTAATTCTTTTGAGAGGAATCCTGGAATTTTGGAATCCTGCAATTCCTTGTATGAGAATTCTGAAATTTCTGGAATCCTGCAATTCTTCTGAAAGGAATCCTGAAATTCCATATTTACTATGGCTATTTCTAATTGGCTAATTTATATGCTAATATACTTCTTATATTTTATAAGTAACACTACCAAGTAATTAACACCATTTTTTGGAAAGACTAGTTCAACACACTTTTAATCATCTTGTCTTTATTAGAGCAGAAATTTTTCATATATTTATCTATAACTTTTCTAATAAAAACATCTCTGACAACCTTGAATTTGTGATATTTAGATTTGTGATAATTTTTTTTGACTCAAGAAAGTTTATATATAATTTCATTTAGACAGGTCTCACTGTTAAACATAATCTTAATTTTACTAGCTTCTGCCTCATTGATAACAGTCCAAATATTAATAAGATGATCAACTTTTGGATCCTGTTTTAAGACCAAACACTTTACAATCTTAGCCACCAACAATTCCAGTTGAAAAAATTTAGATGAAAGTTTATTTTTTGCACAATCGAGCTCTCTAAACCAAAGCTTGGAGAAAGTTTCATCAGCAGCACTAGCCACCACTTTCATCAGAATTTTGCACATTGTGTCCAAGTGACCACAGTTTTTTGCACAATTAAAGTCTATAATTTTTTCAGGAATCTTCCCAAAAAACACTTTCTAAACTGAGACTACTTATTTTTATCTGCTTTCTTAATTCTGAACTTCTATTTATCTTTGTTAGCTTGCCTATATTGATTATTAAGACAAAAGTCTAATAGACCACCCAAACCAATCATGATTAAAACTGCTCTGTAGTTAGTATTAAAAAAATTAGGCACCAAATCTACCTTATAATTGGCAGTCACAGATATCAGATGCTGGTTCACAAAAATAAAATCAATAATTTTTTTGACTCTTCTAGAATTGTTCTATGTATGAGCTTTGACCAAAGAATGTCCATAAAATGAGTTGACTAAACCTAAATTAACACAAAACTTGAAACTAGTACTTTTCTTTGAGCCATTTTTATTGAAATCACCACTTAGCACCACAAAAGTACTTGAATTGGTAGCCTTGGCAATAAAAAAATTGACACATAATGCTTGACCAAATTTTATTTCAGCAAATACACTAGTATATAAACCCAAGATTGAAATGAACAGTTTTTTTTTGAACAAAAATCTTACTAAAATAATCTGACCAGAAATTTCCTTTACTTTAGACATATGTCACACCAGAAAATTGTTTATAATAATAGCCACTCTAGTACCAAGAAAGCTTTTATTCAAACCAGATGCAAAAATCTGAACACCATTAAACTTATTTATTATTTATAACCTAATACTAGACTTTAACTTAGTTTTCATTACAATTGAAATTATATTTTCTGAGTCTTTGTGCCAATAAACAACATCCACTTGTTTGGCAGGGACATTGATACTCCGAACATTACACATGGCTATTTTCCAAACCAACTTGTTCATTGAGAGGAAGAGTTAGCAGAAAAAACCAAACTAGTATACAAGAGATTTAACTTTACCAAAACTGAACCAATAGAAATCTTGAAAGCCACCAACTTCAACTTCAAGCTGTTAATCTTGGTAGTCAATATTTTAGAGCTACTTGAACCCAAAATTAAGGTATCAACAGTGACTGGAGAAAAAGGTAGAGACAAATCCCTTAAGTTATCCAAAACTATATTAGAATTAACAGCCAATAGACTGACAGAGACACAAGGAAGATGAAAGACAGTTGAAAGTATCAATTTTACAATATTAAGCTTGCAAACAATGACAGAAACACAGTCAGCCAAAAGCTCCAAAGAGTATTTCACAGAAAACAAACAAGTGCCTAGAGAAAATTCATTCAATAATGCAAAAGAAGAGGTTTTATTAAAACCTAAGATATTAATTAAAAGAAAGCCAGAACCAGAACCAGCAAATAAATCATGAGAAACAGATGTTATTGAAACCACTTGAGTCCATAATTTGCCACCAAAGACAGCTGGTTAAGCAATAGGAACATTTTTCTTGGCATACAATCTTGCTAGCTGGAAACAAGTTTCATTAGAAGAAAACTTTTTAAATAAATTTGAGATATAGACAGTGAGTGCATCTATCATATCACATTCTAAAGCAAAATAGCTGAATTTATTATATTTGCCACATCAAACCAGATCCAATTTTGTCCAAGATAATTTGACACCACCCAAAATTGGCTCCATGCAAAAAGCAAATTCCAAATTTTTATCAGATTTAAAACCAACAACAGCACAACAGAATCTGTTGCTAGTGTCTAATAATCAATTTATAATGCAGGTTTTCTTATCAGCCCTGTTTAATAGAGTGTCCAAATCATAAGCTGTTGTTCCTACAGACAGAGTAAACAGCAATGCCCTAAACTGATTTCTAGAGGCTTAAGTTTCACAATCTTTCACAGCCATAGCCACATGCACAAAGTCTTTTCTGATTAGAAATGATTACTTTGAAGCTAGCTGTTTAGTTTGATCCACCTCTGTGAATTCTACTACAGTTTTTTGCCACATTTCAATTAATTGAATTCTAATTGACTTAATCTTACCAAACTTGGCAACTATGGCAATAATCATTTCTTTAGACATATTTATAGGAATTTTTTTGATCACCACAGCCCAATCTGAATAGATGTTTTGTCTTTTGAGATTGGTGTTTATAATGATTTCCTTCTCCCTAGCCAATAATATGACCTTATTTATGCTTTTCTCAGAAGTAAACATTGATTAGATAATTCCTTCAAATTTTGAGAGAGTAGTGGCCTTCCCAAAACCATTGACTATTGAAAATAATTTTCTAATTACTTGAGTTTTTACCATTACTGATTTGCTTTTCACTGCTGAAAGATTAATATCTAAAGCAAATAACTTCTTAACAGCAACTTCTATCTGAGTCTTAATAATTTTTGGGTCAATTTATTTCTTATCTAAGAAGATTAGAAGATGAGAAAGAAGAGAGACTTCTTTATTATTATCTATAACAAAATTAGAAGATCCAAGTGGAGAACTAAAAACAACACTAGTATTAATATGCTTTGCTTTGAAAGTGTTAACAGCCAAATCCAAAAAAGACCCAACATTAATGCCAGTCATATTAGCACTTTTTTTATTACCAAACAAACTATTCACATTAGAGAACACATTATTACCAAGTCCAGACTTGTTTAAAGAGATATTTTTTTCATCATTTAAGTGTTTAATATTTTCAAACACGACTTTTTTCTTCTGTGAGAAGAAGCCATCTGCAAGACCATAAAAAACACTCTTAAGTGCTTTTTTTTTAGACATATTGCTACTAGAAGCAGCTTCCAAGTCCACGAAAAAAGAGTTATTAGAAAAAAAAGTTATTAGAAAAAAAAATTGTGAAATAAACTAATAAGAAAAAATAAAAAAACTTCTTTTTTAGAAAAACACTTTTTAGGGATATGTGGATGTATGAAAGAAAGAAGTTTTTTTTTTAATTTATTAAGTTTTTATTTTTATTTAATAAAAATACTAATAATAATTAAAAAATAATTAAATAATCTATATATTTTGCTATTGTATAAATAAATTAATATTTTATTAATTCTTAATATTTGTTCTTTTAAAATTTTATTTTTTAACTTAAGACTTAGTTTAATATAAATTAACAATATATAATTTTGAATATTTTTTATTTATAAATATTATTTTTTTGTTAAAAAGCAATTAGATTTGTATTGTTTGTAAATTTTACTTCTTAATTAAAATTATTGTGTAAATCTTTATGTAAGCTAGATTATTATATACAAAAAAATAATTTGATTTACAAATTTAAAGTTTAAAAAAATTATACAATTATAATTAAATAATACATAATTTTTTTTTATTACAAGTTTTACAAGTGAAGCCTAACTGCTATCTAGTACATAAAACCAAACTAAGTGAAACCAACTAAATGCAGCTTATGCACAGATTACATGTGGTCAGCCACTTAGATCAGACAAAACAACACTATGCACTTATGTTGACAAAAGCATCATCATCCAAACCAGAAAAAAATGATACAATTTGTGTCTACCAAACCTAACAGCAAAGAATTCTATAACATCAAGCATATAGACAATACCAGCTGACAACCTGGAAACCACCCTGCCAGACAAGCCAGAAATCAAACCATTATCTTCAATCAAGCCAGCTTTTTCCATATTCACCCTATGCTTGGCCCTAATAGTTCATATTTTATTGCAATGCAACTCCATCACAAACCTGATGTATTCAACAAGAGCTAGAACAGCTTTTTTTTTCCTCTCAAAAACTAAGATAGCTTCAACATATCAATCTTTCATTACAAAACCTTTACAAACTGCTGTATAAAAACTTATATCCAAGAAACATGACAAAAGTAAAAGCAGAATAGCAGATATAGATGAATTCGAAAGACCAGACATTGACATCCACTTTTTAGCAGCTTCAACCAAAATGTCCTCACAGAGACCAAAGTCGCCAGAACAAGTAAAAACATGATCAAAGAACTTCACTTCACCACACATCAAGCATAACACTCAGGATAACTTCTCTTATACAACTTTTTTCTAACTGCAACCAGCAACCATCTGTATACAGTGTTCATCAAATAAGTGTGCAAATTGGCTGATTTTCTACTGGTAAACTCAAACAGCATATGTGAATCAAAGTGCCAAACTGCTGCAGTAGTTCCCCAATCTATTTCCCTAATCATAATATCTGGAACTATATCAAAACTTGAACCAGCCTCCCAACAAGCACGGCATATTGACCAGTACAAATCTCGAACAAAATAACAAGCATTACCAGATACAGCAGTTCCCTTAGCAACCAGAAACCTTTCCCGAATTCCAACTGGCAAAGAAAGAGATAAGGAAGTTATTTTATTAGCCAAAACATCAGCCTTAATGTTGTCCACTACACCTGAATGTTCCTTAACTTTTACCCACTTAATAGAAATATTTTTACTCCTAAGGAGATTGTTTATATGTAATTTTTTGATCTAACATTGATTACAGAAGTCAGGTGTAGTGAAAGAGGTCTCAGAAATACATGCACTAATCACAGATTAACTATCCAAATACAAAACCACTGAGCACAAAGATGGAACACACTCCAATGCCAATACTACAGCTTGCAATTTAGTCAAAGTAGAGGACAAAAGTCCAGCCACTCTAATCCCAATACCTGCATCTACAGCCAGAAAGTATGCAGCCATTCCACCTGCCACTTTAGCAGAACCAGCATATATTAAGAATCCATCTGTATAAACTTCAATACAATCAGATCACACTTCCAATAAACTATCATAAACATCAAAAAATCTATCAGAATCTAAGACACTCAGCACATTTTTTCTACTAGCAGAAGTAGTTCTAACCCCCAAAGAAACAGATTTGATCATAAAATCAAAAGCCAATAAGAACCAGTGAAGCACTGGACCCCTTGAGTCTAACTGCTTTCAATGACAAAATGTCTTCCAGTCTATCACCTTTCCTTTTTTATCAAGAAGTCTGTCATCAAATACAACACCAAAACACTTCAACAATAAAACAGATTTGAAATACAAGAACTGACCCAGAATGCCAGACATTAGAAAGTTACCAAATCCACAAAAGGCAAAAGGCAAATTGTTTGTTAATGACAACTTATTCTCCAAAAAAATCTTTACCACTCCAGCCAAAAAATTGCTTACAAGACTAACACACAACCTAACAAAAAATTGTAAAAGATCTAGAAGAGACCACCCCAGAACTTGTAAATCCAAGAATCTATGAACAAATAAGTGTCTCAGAATACTATGGCTATTGGAGAAAGAGATTAGTGATGCCAGCTTTCTTTCAAACTGTACTTGCTTAAAGAGCTTCAAACCATACAAAGAAAGATGGTGTAAGACCTCACTGGGAAAGTCACATGGTAAACTAGCTTTGGCTCTAAGACTTTTCCTAACCATAATGTTCTACTTTCGACACACAACTGAAGAGACAAAACTGAATTGTATACAATAGCTAACTATAGGTTGCAAGACTGCTGATACCAAATAACAGAATTGTTTGTTTGTAATAGCCTTCCTCAACACTACATTAAAAAAAAACTTGACATCTACATAAGCTTGGGTTTAGAGAGACTCTCAGTTGATAGAAATATGCTTAAATATCAGTGTGGCTTCTCCTTTTTAACAATTAAAATTGGCAACCCATTAATCAACAATGAGGCATTTTTAATCTCTTGATAAATTGGAATAGTTACTGTTTTATTAATATTAATTGAGATGTTATTGATCATAAAAAATTCACTTGCAATGTTCAAAATATACTGCGTAGATGCATGACTACTACCAATTCAAATCATATCATCAACAAAAGCACCAGCAGCCAAAAAAAAAATTTTTCCTCCACTTGTCTTAATTTTGCCAAACTTAGCCATGAATCTAGAATTAATTCTGTACCCACATAAGAGTTTGTGCCTTTTTACCTCACACAGAAGTGAGTCATAAAAGATCCTCCAAAGTAGTGGAGAGAAAACTTCTCCTTGATCTAACCTATTCTGTATTCTGTAGCCATTTGAGAGCCCAAAGTCTATTATTACTCTGTTAATCTGGTTCTCATAGATGTTACCAAAAAATTTGATGAAGCGTTTACATATCTTGATGCAATACAAGCTCACTCACAAATGATGCCAGTCTACCAAATCATAGACTTTGCACATGTCCTGTAGTACCAACTAAAGCTCTTTGTTTTTTTCCAGAGCATCTTCAACAACTGATCCAATAGCAAAAATAGGAGACTGGATGGAAGTATCCTTCAATACTAAAAAATAGTCATTACAAAAAACATTAAACTTGCTACAAGCCAATAATATTTGATCAAATAGAATCTTAGATAGTATTTTACATACAGTATTAACTAATATGATAGGCTTAATATTTGTTAGAACACTATTCTACTTGTAAGATTTCAGAATTATTGAAATTCACACTTTCTTCTAGAGATTAGGAACCACATCTTGACTTAAACACAAATTCAACAGCCTCAAAAGACAGGTCAAAACCTTCTCACTACAATGCTTCCATAGCTCATTAGGTATTCCTAACAACTCAGCTGCTTTATCATTTAGTAAATTATCAACAACCAAAGACAATTTTTCCATACCAATTTTATTCATCACACCAGAGAAAGCATTATTATCTACATAATCTAGAGGCATATATTGTTGAGACCAAAGATTAGGTATTCTTGGGATAATTAATCACTTCCTTGTCTATCCTTCCATAATTTTATCAACCTTGAGCATTACTTTTTTAGGTTCAACTACCAGCTCATCATCCACTACCAAGTAATCCAAAACTACCTTGCAAAATAGACATTCCAGAATGTTTTTTATCATCCCCTCTTTGTCAGAACAAAAATTTTCCATATAGCGGTTAATAGTCTTTCTTATAACAGTATCCTTAGCAATTTTAGACTCACAATACTTGGACCTTTGATACTTTTTTCTTATTATTGACAAATGCTTAATCAATTCCATTGAGCTCACACCAGTTAAAATTATGCTATCAATCTTGGAAGCTTCAGCACCATCAATAGCCAACCAGACCTTAATAAGACAGTCAAAATTCAAAAGATCACCAGAATTCTAACATTTTACAACCTTTACAACAAGCAGTTCTAATTTAAAGAACCTCAAAAATTGTTTATTTCTTGAACAATCACATTTACTATACCAAATTTTAGAAAAAACTGTATTGGCAGCTTGTACTACAGCCTCTTTTAGCATTTTCCACATTGTATTTAAGTCACCAATATCACTCACTTTTTTAAACATATCTGATCTAGCCAACAACTTAATAGACAAATGATCTTTAAAGCTCAACTACTAAACATCATCTGCACCTCTTAATTTGAATTTCTACTGTTCTTGGTTGGCTTGCCTACAAATGCTAATAAGATGGACATCCAGTAGTTTACCCAAACTAATTGAAACTAAAACTGACTTATGATTTGTATCAAAAAACTTAGACACATCCTTGACTTTATGCAATGCAATAGCAGATGCCAAATTTCTACTCACTAGAATAAAATCAATCACCCTTTCAACACTCTTAGAATTGCTCCAAGTAGTAGCTTTGGTTAGTAAGTATTCATCAAAAGTATTAACTAAGTCCAATCCCAAACAGAACTTGAAACTTGCACTTTTCTGAGATCCATTTTTATTAAAGTCACCACCCAAAACTACAAAAAAGCTGGAATTAACCATCTTTGAAATTATAGAATTAATATCAGCAGCTTGACCAAAATGTGTGCCAAAGGATATACCAGTGTACAGATTCAAGATCATAACTGAAGGCTTGTTTTTGAACAAAAACACACAAAAATTAACTAACCAGGAATCTTATCTATTTTTGACACATGTTGAGCCAAAAAAGTGTCCATAATTATGGCAACACCAGCATCTTAAAAACCAACATCCATACCAGTGATGAAAACTTGGACACCATTAAACTTATTTATAATCCAAAGCTTAATATTAGACCTCAATTTTGTCTTAGTAACAATAGAAATCATATTACCCAAATTCTTATGTCAACAAAGAATGTTATTTTGTTTAGCTAAATTTGTTATATCTCTAGTATTACATGTAGCCACCCTTCAAACAAGCTCATTCATTGATGCAAATGATGTGCCAAGGAGCCTGAATTCACGCATAACAGATTTAACTTCTCCAATATTGAGTTAATAGAAATTTCAAGAGCTATTATTTTAGATTCCAACCCACCAACTTTGGAAGTCAGAACTTTTGAACTACTCAAACCCAAATCAACTGACTTTTCTTTCATCTTGGAAGATAGAGAAAGAATAGATGGCTGTAAAATATTCAACACCATATTAGCATCTGACATAGATGACACAAAAACAGGGACAACTGAAGGTCCAACTTTGGAAACAAGCACCAGGGACACCAGCTTCACACCATTCAACCTGCACAAAACACTTGATACTTGATCAGCTAGCAACTCCAAAAAGCATTTTAATGAAGCCAAACAATTGACAATTGAGGAACTATCATAATCAGCCACAGTATTTTTCTCATCATAAACAACACCAAGAGAAAAAAAACCAGAACCAGAACCAGAACTGAAATAAGAGCCACCAAAAGAAGAAGCAAGTGAAACTACCTGCACCCAAGACTTGTTACCAAAAGCAGCAAAACAGGAGATAGAAACACACTTTTTTGTGTACAGCTTTGCCAGCTGAAGGCAATGTACTTCTGAAGTGACTTTTTTAACAAATCTTGAGAATTTAGCACTGGATGCAGTAGATGCATTACACTCCATGGCAAATTAACCAAAATGTCCACAATTCTCACAGCAAACCAAATTCAATCTAGTCCAAAAAAGTTTAACACCACCAAATATTGGCTCAGTGCAATATGCAGATTCAAAACACTTCTCAGATTCAAAACCAATCACAGTGCAGTGAATTTAGTTGTTAGTATTAAATAAGCAATTGATAATGCAAGTTTTGCCACCAATCTTATCTAAAAAAGTGTTCAGATCATGAGCAGTTGTACTTACAGACAAAGTAAACAACAGAGCCTTAAACTGATTTTTTGATGCCCAAGTATTGCAATTTTTTTCAGCTATAGCTACATATACCAAATCTTTACCAATTAGAAAGGACTATTTAGCAGCCAAAAATTCAGTCTGATCTGATTTAGCAAATTCTATTACAGCCTTTTGCCATAATCCAATTAATTGAACTTTAATCAACTTAATTTTACCAAGCTCAGCTAATGCAGCAATGATTATTTTTTTTGGTGTATTCATGGGAATTTTTTTGATGAACACAGTCTGATCTGAATGAATTCCTTGTCTTTTGAGATTGCTGTTTATGACAATTCCCTTTTCTCTGACCAATGAAGTGGCCATTTCCATGCTTTTTTCAGAAGTAAAGGTAGATCTGATGATCCCTTCAAATTTTGAGGAGGTAGTGGTCTCTCCAAAACCATTGACTAATGAAAAAATTTTTCTGATTAACTGAGTTTTTGCCATTGCTGATTTCTTTTTTACAGCTGAGAGATTAATATCTAAAGCAAATAACTTTTTAACTGACACTTCTACAAGAGTTTTGATGATCTTTGGTTCAATTCACTTCTTGTCAAGAGAGATAAACAAGTGAGGAGGGAGTACAACTTCATCATCATTTATATAAAAATTGAGAGAACTGAATGGAGAACCAAAAACAGCACTAGTGTTGACTCACTTTGCCTTGGGTGTGGTAGCAACTGAGCTCAAAAGAGACCCACCAATTGCACCAGACATGCTAACATCCTCATCATCACCAGATAGGCTCTCTATGTTAGAATATATATTATCACTAGGCCCAGATTTACTCAAGAATATATTTCTTTCATCATTAGAGTGTTTGATATTACTAAAAACAACTTTTTTCTTCTGAGAAAAGAAACCACCAGCAGGACCATAAAAAGTACTCTTAGGCATCTTTTTCTTAAATGTGATGCTACTTGTAGTAGTCTCTATATTCATGAAAAATGAGTTATTATTAGGTAAAAAAATATTGATATAAACTAAAAAAAACAAAAAAAACTTCTTTTTGCAGAGAATGCACTTTTTTGAGAATTTTTAGAGATAAGAAAGAAAGAAGTTTTTTTATATATATAATATTTTATAACATGAAAAAATTTTATTTAATAAATTTTTTGAAATATTAAAAGTGAATTTATTAATATAAATATATATTTTATTATATAAAACTAAATTTTTAAAAAGATTAAGAGTATTTATTCTATTTTAATTATTTTACAAAAAATATAAAATCATTTTAACTAATTTATCTTAGCTATTTAATTATATTGCTTTAAATTTTCTAATTAGTATATTTATAAATCAACAAATAAAAAATTATTAGTGTAAAAATTTTAATATAAAGAGATATATTTAATATATTAAAAAACTTAAAAATTATTATTAAGAATATTATCAAATAGTATTTATTTAATAATAATAGATATTCTAATTATTTTGCTTATAAACACCAAAATATCCAATTTTCAAAAAATTAACTTTAAAAAATATTAAAAATAATATTAAATTTTTAATTTTCGAAAAAAAAAACTAATTAAAATTTTTTA